>CATKUP010000526.1:0-141000 GCA_949786385.1 Onychomys leucogaster
GATCGTGCTTCTTGTTCTAAAGCAGAGTGTGACTAATGGATGAGAACACTGCTGTTTGTTTCACTTCAGATATGGAGTTAAATCCCAGGCTCTGAGTCTTCCTACAAGCAAGACTTCGTTTCAGATAAGGGCAGTCACTTTTCTGCTCAAACGAACTACATCGTTCACGAAATTCACATGTTTCTCATCTTAATTGAGAAGCATTTGATGTTAGATGACCAGTGCTTTGTTTCAGTTTCAGAGGAAGAGTTGGACTAGATATGGTCCCTATGTGTAGGAAACACCGTTCTTTTGTTCTCAGCACATTCAGATTTCCTGCTGTCTTAGAGACTCTAGAAAGCAAGAGCATGCTTCTTGCTTTAAAACAGAGTGTGATCCATGGATGATACTATGCTGTGTCTTTCACTTCAGAAATGGAGTTAAATCCCATGCTCTGTGTCTCCCTACAAGAAAGACTTCGTTTCAGGGAAGGGCAGTCACTTTTCTGCTCAAACGAACTACATCGTTCCCTGAGCTCACAGGTTTCTCATCTTAACTGACCAGCATTGGAAGTTAGAGGGTCAGTGCTTTGTATCAGTTTCAGAAGCAGATTTGGACTAGATATGGTCCATATGTGTAGGAAACACCGTTGTTTTGTTCTGGGCACACTCAGATTTCCTGCTGTCTTAGAGACTCTAGAAAGCAAGAGCATGCTTCTCGCTTTAAAACAGAGTGTGATCCATGGATGATACTATGCTGTGTGTTTCACTTCAGAAATGGAGTTAAATCCCATGCTCTGTGTCTCCCTACAAGCAAGAGTTCGTTTCAGGTAAGGGCAATCACTTTTCTGCTCAAAGGAACTACATCGTTCACGAAGCTCACACGTTTCTCATCTTAACTGACAAGCATTGGATGTTACAGGACCCGTGCTTTGTGTCAGTTTCAGAAGAAGAGTTGGACTAGATATGGTCCGTATGTGTAGGAAACACCGTTCTTTTTTTCTCAGCACACTCACGTTTCCTGCTGTCTTAGAGACTCTAGAAAGGAAGAGCGTGCTTCTCGCTCTAAATCAGAGTGTGATCCATGGATGAGAACTATGCTATGTGTTTCCCTCAAAAATGGAGTGAAATCCCAGGCTGTGAGTCTTCCTACAAGCAAGACTTCGTTTCAGGTAAGGGCAGTCACTTTTCTGCTCAAAGGAACTACATCGTTCACTCAGCTCACACGTTTCTCATTTTAACTGACAAGCATTGGATGTTAGAGGGTCAGTGCTTTGTATCAGTTTCAGAAGCAGAGTTGGAGTAGGTATGGTCCATATTTTTAGGAAACACCGTTCTTTTGTTCTCAGCAAACTCATGTTTCCTGCTGTCTTAGAGACTCTAGAAAGCAAGAGCATGCTTCTTATTGTAACGCAGAGTGTGATCAATGGATGAGAACACTGCTGTGTGTTTCACTTCAGAAATGGAGTTAAATCCCAGGCTCTGAGTCTTCCCACAAGCAAGACTTCGTTTCAGGTGAGGGCAGTCACTTTTCTGCTCAAACGAACTACATCGTTCACGAAGCTCACACGTTTCTCATCTTAACTGACAAGCATTGGATGTTAGAGGGTCAGTGCTTTGTATCAGTTTCAGAAGCAGATTTGGACTACATATGGTCCATATGTGTAGGAAACACCGATCTTTTGTTGTGGGCACACTCACGTTTCCTGCTGTCTTAGAGACTCTAGAAAGCAGGAGCGTTCTTTTCGCTCTAAAACAGAGTGTGATCCATGGATGCCACTATGCTGTGTGTTTCACTTCAGAAATGGAGTT
Organism: Onychomys leucogaster; assembly: GCA_949786385.1. NCBI lineage: Eukaryota > Metazoa > Chordata > Mammalia > Rodentia > Cricetidae > Onychomys > Onychomys leucogaster. The sequence goes on from CATKUP010000526.1 coordinate 1,791, forward strand.
AAATCCCAGACTCTGAGTCTTCCTACAAGCAAGACTTCGTTTCAGGTAAGGGCAGTCACTTTTCAGCTCAAACGAACTACATCGTTCACGGAGCTCACACGTTTCTCATCATAACAGACAAGCATTGGATGTTAGAGGACCAGTGCTTTGTATCAGTTTCAGAAGCAGAGTTGGACTAGATATGGTCCATATGTGTAGGAAACACCGTTCTTTTGTTCTCAGCAAACTCAGGTTTCCTGCTCTCTTAGAGACTCTAGAAAGCAAGATCGTGCTTCTTGTTCTAAAGCAGAGTGTGATCAATGGATGAGAACACTGCTGTTTGTTTCACTTCAGAAATGGAGTTAAATCCCAGGCTCTGAGTCTTCCTACAAGCAAGACTTCGTTTCAGATAAGGGCAGTCACTTTTCTGCTCAAACGAACTACATCGTTCACGAAATTCACACGTTTCTCATCTTAATTGAGAAGCATTTGATGTTAGATGACCAGTGCTTTGTTTCAGTTTCAGAGGAAGAGTTGGACTAGATATGGTCCCTATGTGTAGGAAACTCCGTTCATTTGTTCTCAGCACACTCAGATTTCCTGCTGTCTTAGAGACTCTAGAAAGCAAGAGCATGCTTCTCGCTTTAAAACAGAGTGTGATCCATGGATGATACTATGCTGTGTGTTTCACTTCAGAAATGGAGTTAAATCCCATCCTCTGTGTCTCCCTACAAGCAAGACTTCGTTTCAGGTAAGGGCAGTCACTTTTCTGCTCAAAGGAACTACATCGTTCACGAAGCTCACACGTTTCTCATCTTAACTGACAAGCATTGGATGTTAGAGGACCAGTGCTTTGTATCAGTTTCAGAAGACGAGTTGGACTAGATATGTTCCTTATGTGTAGGAAACACCGTTCTTTTGTTCTCAGCAAACTCACGTTTCCTGCTGTCTTAGAGACTCTAGAAAGCAAGAGCGTGCTTCTTTCTAAAGCAGAGTGTGATCCATCGATGAGAACTATGCTGTGTGTTTTCCTTCAGAAAAGTAGTTAAATCCCAGCCTCTATGTCTTCCTACAGGCAAGACTTCGTTTCAGGTAAGGGCAGTCACTTTTCAGCTCAAACGAACTACATCTTTCACGGAGCTCACACGTTTCTCATCTTAACTGACAAGCATTGGATGTTAGAGGACCAGTGCTTTGTATCAGTTTCAGAAGCAGAGTTCGACTAGATATGGTCCATATGTGTAGGAAACACCGTTCTTTGTTCTCAGCAAACTCAAGTTTCCTGCTATCTTAGAGACTCTAGAAAGAAGAGCATGCTTCTTGTTCAAACGCAGAGTGTGATCAATGGATGAGAACACTGCTGTGTGTTTCACTTCAGAAATGGAGTTAAATCCCAGGCTCTGAGTCTTCCTACAAGCAAGACTTCGTTTCAGGTAAGGGCAGTCATTTTTCTGCTCAAAGGAACTACATCGTTCACTGAGCTCACACGTTTCTCATCTTAAGTGACAAGCATTGGAAGTTAGAGGGTCAGTGCTTTGTATCAGTTTCAGAAGCAGATTTGGACTAGATATGGTCCATATGTGTAGGAAACACCGTTCTTTTGTTCTGGGCACACTCAGATTTCCTGCTGTCTAAGAGACTCTAGAAAGCAAGAGTGTGCTTCTTGCTCTAAAGCAGAGTGTGATCCATGGATGAAAACTATGCTGTGTGTTTCCCTTCAAAAAGTAGTTAAATCCCAGGCTCTATGTCTTCCTACAGGCAAGACTTCGTTTCAGGTAAGGGCAGTCACTTTTCAGCTCAAACGAACTACATCTTTCACGGAGCTCACACGTTTCTCATCTTAACTGACAAGCATTGGATGTTACAGGACCCGTGCTTTGTGTCAGTTTCAGAAGAAGAGTTGGACTAGATATGGTCTGTATGTGTAGGAAACACCGTTCTTTTTTTCTCAGCACACTCACGTTTCCTGCTGTCTTAGAGACTCTAGAAAGGAAGAGCGTGCTTCTCGCTCTAAATCAGAGTGTGATCCATGGATGAGAACTATGCTATGTGTTTCCCTCAGAAATGGAGTTAAATCCCAGGCTGTGAGTCTTCCTACAAGCAAGACTTCGTTTCAGGTAAGGGCAGTCACTTTTCTGCTCAAAGGAACTACATCGTTCACTGAGCTCACACGTTTCTCATTTTAACTGACAAGCATTGGATGTTAGAGGGTCAGTGCTTTGTATCAGTTTCAGAAGCAGAGTTGGAGTAGGTATGGTCCGTATTTGTAGGAAACACCGTTCTTTTGTTCTCAGCAAACTCATGTTTCTTGCTGTCTTAGAGAATCTAGAAAGCAAGAGCATGCTTCTTATTCTAACGCAGAGTGTGATCAATGGATGAGAACACTGCTGTGTGTTTCACTTCAGAAATGGAGTTAAATCCCAGGCTCTGAGTCTTCCCACAAGCAAGACTTCGTTTCAGGTGAGGGCAGTCACTTTTCTGCTCAAACGAACTACATCGTTCACGAAGCTCACACCTTTCTCATCTTAACAGACAAGCATTGGATGTTAGAGGGTCAGTGCTTTGTATCAGTTTCAGAAGCAGATTTGGACTACATATGGTCCATATGTGTAGGAAACACCGATATTTTGTTCTGGGCACACTCACGTTTCCTGCTGTCTTAGAGACTCTAGAAAGCAGGAGCATTCTTTTCGCTCTAAAACAGAGTGTGATCCATGGATGCCACTATGCTGTGTGTTTCACTTCAGAAATGGAGTTAAATCCCAGACTCTGAGTCTTCTTACAAGCAAGACTTCGTTTCAGGTAAGGGCAGTCACTTTTCAGCTCAAACGAACTACATCGTTCACGGAGCTCACACGTTTCTCATCATAACAGACAAGCATTGGATGTTAGAGGACCAGTGCTTTGTATCAGTTTCAGAAGAGGAGTTGGACTAGATATGGTCCGTATGTGTAGGAAACACCGTTCTTTTGTTCTCAGCACACTCACGTTTCCTGCTGTCTTAGAGACTCTAGAAAGCAAGAGCGTGCTTCTTTCTAAAGCAGAGTGTGATCCATGGATGAGAACTATGCTGTGTGTTTGCCTTCAGAAATGGAGTTAAATCCCAGGCTCTGAGTCTTCCTACAAGCAAGACTTCGTTTCAGGGAAGGGCAGTCACTTTTCTGCTCAAACGAACTACATCGTTCACTGAGCTCACACGTTTCTCATCTTAACTGACCAGCATTGGAAGTTAGAGGGTCAGTGCTTTTTATCAGTTTCAGAAGCAGATTTGGACTAGATATGGTCCATATGTGTAGGAAACACCGTTGTTTTGTTCTGGGCACACTCAGATTTCCTGCTGTCTTAGAGAATCTAGAAAGCAAGAGTGTGCTTCTCACTCTAAAGCAGAGTGTGCTCCATGGATGAGAGCACTGCTGTGTGTTTCACATCAGAAATGGAGTTAAATCCCAAGCTCTCATTCTTCCTAAAAGCAAGACTTCGTTTCAGGTAAGGGCAGTCACTTTTCAGCTCAAACGAACTACATCTTTCACGGATCTCACACGTTTCTCATCTTAACTGACAAGCATTGGAAGTTAGAGGACCTGTGCTTTGTATCAGTTTCAGAAGAAGAGTTGGACTAGATATGGTCCGTATGTGTAGGAAACACCGTTCTTTTTTTCTCAGCACACTCACGTTTCCTGCTGTCTTAGAGACTCTAGAAGGCAAGAGCGTGTTTCTCGCTCTAAATCAGAGTGTGATCCATGGATGAGAACTATGCTATGTGTTTTTCTTGAGAAATGGATTTAAATCCCAGGCTGTGAGTCTTCCTACAAGCAAGACTTCGTTTCAGGTAAGGGCAGTCACTTTTCTGCTCAAAGGAACTACATCGTTCACTGAGCTCACACGTTTCTCATTTTAACTGACAAGCATTGGAAGTTAGAGGGTCAGTGCTTCGTTATAGTTTCAGAAGCAGAGTTGGACTAGATATGGTCCATATGTGTAGGAAACACCGTTCTTTTGTTCTCAGGAAACTCAAGTTTCCTGCTGTTTTAGAGACTCTAGAAAGCAAGAGCATGCTTCTTATTCTAACGCAGAGTGTGATCCATGGATGAGAACTATGCTGTGTGTTTGCCTTCAGAAAAGTAGTTCAATCCCAACCTCTTTGTCTTCCTACAGGCAAGACTTCGTTTCAGGTAAGGGCAGTCACTTTTCAGCTCAAACGAACTACATCTTTCACGGAGCTCACACGTTTCTCATCTTAACTGACAAGCATTGGATATTAGAGGACCAGTGCTTTGTATCAGTTTCAGAAGCAGAGTTCGACTAGATATGGTCCATATGTGTAGGAAACACCGTTCTTTTGTTCTCAGCAAACTCACGTTTCCTGCTGTCTTAGAGACTCTAGAAAGAAGAGCATGCTTCTTGTTCAAACGCAGAGTGTGATCAATGGATGAGAACACTGCTGTGTGTTTCACTTCAGAAATGGAGTTAAATCCCAGGCTCTGAGTCTTCCTACAAGCAAGACTTCGTTTCAGGTAAGGGCAGTCACTTTTCTGCTCAAATGAACTACATCGTTCACTGAGCTCACACGTTTCTCATCTTAACTGACAAGCATTGGAAGTTAGAGGGTCAGTGCTTTGTATCCGTTTCAGAAGTAGATTTGGACTATATATGGTCCATAAGTGTAGGAAACACCGTTGTTTTGTTCTGGGCACACTCAGATTTCCTGCTGTCTTAGAGACTCTAGAAAGCAAGAGTGTGCTTCTCGCTCTAAAGCAGAGTGTGATCCATGGATGAGAACACTGCTGTGTGTTTCACATCAGAAATGGAGTTAAATCCCAGGCTCTGAGTCTTCCTACAAGCAAGACTTCGTTTCAGGTAAGGGCAGTCACTTTTCAGCTCAAACGAACTACATCTTTCACGGAGCTCACATGTTTCTCATCTTAACTGACAAGCATTGGATGTTAGAGGACCTGTGCTTTGTATCAGTTTCAGAAGAATAGTTGGACTAGATATGGTCCGTATGTGTAGGAACACCGTTCTTTTTTTCTCAGCACACTCACGTTTCCTGCTGTCTTAGAGAGTCTAGAAAGCAAGAGCGTGCTTCTCGCTCTAAATCAGAGTGTGATCCATGGATGAGAACTATGCTATGTGTTTGCCTTCAGAAATGGAGTTAAATCCCAGGCTCTGAGTCTTCCTACAAGAAAGACTTCGTTTCAGGTAAGGGCAGTCACTTTTCTGTTCAAAGGAACTACATCGTTCACGAAGCTCACACGTTTCTCATCTTAACTGACAAGCATTGGAAGTTAGAGGGTCAGTGCTTTGTATCAGTTTCAGAAGCAGATTTGGACTAGATATGGTCCATATGTGTAGGAAACACCGTTCTTTTTTCTGGGCACACTCAGATTTCCTGCTGTCTTAGAGACTCTAGAAAGCAAGAGTGTGCATCTCGCTCTAAAGCAGAGTGTGATCCATGGATGAAAACTATGCTGTGTGTTTCCCTTCAGAAAAGTAGTTAAATCCCAGGCTCTATGTCTTCCTACAAGCAAGACTTCGTTTCAGGTAAGGGCAGTCACTTTTCAGCTCAAACGAACTACATCTTTCACGGAGCTCACACGTTTCTCATCTTAACTGACAAGCATTGGATGTTACAGGACCCGTGCTTTGTGTCAGTTTCAGAAGAAGAGTTGGACTAGATATGGTCCGTATGTGTAGGAAACACTGTTCTTTTTTTCTCAGCACACTCAGGTTTCCTGCTGTCTTAGAGACTCTAGAAAGCAAGAGCGTGCTTCTCGCTCTAAATCAGAGTGTGATCCATGGATGAGAACTATGCTATGTGTTTGCCTTCAGAAATGGAGTTAAATCCCAGGCTGTGAGTCTTCCTACAAGCAAGACTTCGTTTCAGGTAAGGGCAGTCACTTTTCTGCTCAAAGGAACTACATCGTTCACTGAGCTCACACGTTTCTCATTTTAACTGACAAGCATTGGATGTTAGAGGGTCAGTGCTTTGTATCAGTTTCAGAAGCAGAGTTGGAGTAGATATGGTCCGTATTTGTAGGAAACACCGTTCTTTTGTTCTCAGCAAACTCATGTTTCCTGCTGTCTTAGAGACTCTAGAAAGCAAGAGCATGCTTCTTATTCTAACGCAGAGTGTGATCAATGGATGAGAACACTGCTGTGTGTTTCACTTCAGAAATGGAGTTAAATCCCAGGCTCTGAGTCTTCCTACAAGCAAGACTTCGTTTCACGTGAGGGCAGTCACTTTTCTGCTCAAACGAACTACATCGTTCACGAAGCTCACACGTTTCTCATCTTAACTGACAAGCATTGGATGTTAGAGGACCAGTGCTTTGTATCAGTTTCAGAAGCAGAGTTGGACTAGATATGGTCCTTATGTGTAGGAAACACCGTTCTTTTGTTCTCAGCAAACTCACGTTTCCTGCTGTCTTAGAGACTCTAGAAAGCAAGAGTGTGCTTCTTGCTCTAAAGCAGAGTGTGATCCATGGATGAGAACTATGCTGTGTGTTTGCCTTCAGAATAGTAGTTAAATCCCAGCCTCTATGTCTTCCTACAGGCAAGACTTCGTTTCAGGTAAGGGCAGTCACTTTTCAGCTCAAACGAACTACACCTTTCACGGAGCTCACACGTTTCTCATCTTAACTGTCAAGCATTGGATGTTAGAGGACCAGTGCTTTTTATCAGTTTCAGAATCAGAGTTCGACCAGATATGGTCCATATGCGTAGGAAACACCGTTCTTTTGTTCTCAGCAAACTCACGTTTCCTGCTGTCTTAGAGACTCTAGAAAGAAGAGCATGCTTCTTGTTCAAACGCAAAGTGTGATCAATGGATGAGAACACTGCTGTGTGTTTCACTTCAGAAATGGAGTTAAATCCCAGGCTCTGAGTCTTCCTACAAGCAAGACTTCGTTTCAGGTAAGGGCAGTCACTTTTCTGCTCAAATGAACTAAGTCGTTCACTGAGCTCACACGTTTCTCATCTTAACTGACAAGCATTGGATGTTAGAGGGTCAGTGCTTTGTATCAGTTTCAGAAGCAGATTTGGACTAGATATGGTCCATATGTGTAGGAAACACCGTTGTTTTGTTCTGGGCACACTCAGATTTCCTGCTGTCTTAGAGACTCTAGAAAGCAAGAGTGTGCTTCTCGCTCTAAAGCAGAGTGTGATCCATGGATGAGAACACTGCTGTGTGTTTCATATCAGAAATGGAGTTAAATCCCATGCTCTGAGTCTTCCTACAAGCAAGAATTCGTTTCAGGTAAGGGCAGTCACTTTTCAGCTCAAACGAACTACATCTTTCACGGAGCTCACACGTTTCTCATCTTAACTGACAAGCATTGGATGTTAGAGGACCTGTGCTTTGTATCAGTTTCAGAAGAATAGTTGGACTAGATATGGTCCGTATGTGTAGGAAACACTGTTCTTTTTTTCTCAGCACACTCACGTTTCCTGCTGTCTTAGAGAGTCTAGAAAGCAAGAGCGTGCTTCTCGCTCTAAATCAGAGTGTGATCCATGGAGGAGAACTATGCTATGTGTTTGCCTTCAGAAATGGGGTTAAATCCCAGGCTGTGAGTCTTCCTACAAGCAAGACTTCGTTTCAGGTAAGGGCAGCCACTTTTCTGCTCAAAGGAACTACATCGTTCACGAAGCTCACATGTTTCTCATCTTAACTGACAAGCATTGGAAGTTAGAGGGTCAGTGCTTTGTATCAGTTTCAGAAGATGAGTTGGACTAGATATGTTCCTTATGTGTAGGAAACACCGTTCTTTTGTTCTCAGCAAACTCACGTTTCCTGCTGTCTTAGAGACTCTAGAAAGCAAGAGCGTGCTTCTTTCTAAAGCAGAGTGTGATCCATCGATGAGAACTATGCTGTGTGTTTTCCTTCAGAAAAGTAGTTAAATCCCAGCCTCTATGTCTTCCTACAGGCAAGACTTCGTTTCAGGTAAGGGCAGTCACTTTTCAGCTCAAACGAACTACATCTTTCACGGAGCTCACACGTTTCTCATCTTAACTGACAAGCATTGGATGTTAGAGGACCAGTGCTTTGTATCAGTTTCAGAAGCAGAGTTCGACTAGATATGGTCCATATGTGTAGGAAACACCGTTCTTTTGTTCTCAGCAAACTCAAGTTTCCTGCTATCTTAGAGACTCTAGAAAGAAGAGCATGCTTCTTGTTCAAACGCAGAGTGTGATCAATGGATGAGAACACTGCTGTGTGTTTCACTTCAGAAATGGAGTTAAATCCCAGGCTCTGAGTCTTCCTACAAGCAAGACTTCGTTTCAGGTAAGGGCAGTCATTTTTCTGCTCAAAGGAACTACATCGTTCACTGAGCTCACACGTTTCTCATCTTAAGTGACAAGCATTGGAAGTTAGAGGGTCAGTGCTTTGTATCAGTTTCAGAAGCAGATTTGGACTAGATATGGTCCATATGTGTAGGAAACACCGTTCTTTTGTTCTGGGCACACTCAGATTTCCTGCTGTCTAAGAGACTCTAGAAAGCAAGAGTGTGCTTCTTGCTCTAAAGCAGAGTGTGATCCATGGATGAAAACTATGCTGTGTGTTTCCCTTCAAAAAGTAGTTAAATCCCAGGCTCTATGTCTTCCTACAGGCAAGACTTCGTTTCAGGTAAGGGCAGTCACTTTTCAGCTCAAACGAACTACATCTTTCACGGAGCTCACACGTTTCTCATCTTAACTGACAAGCATTGGATGTTACAGGACCCGTGCTTTGTGTCAGTTTCAGAAGAAGAGTTGGACTAGATATGGTCTGTATGTGTAGGAAACACCGTTCTTTTTTTCTCAGCACACTCACGTGTCCTGCTGTCTTAGAGACTCTAGAAAGGAAGAGCGTGCTTCTCACTCTAAATCAGAGTGTGATCCATGGATGAGAACTATGCTATGTGTTTCCCTCAGAAATGGAGTTAAATCCCAGGCTGTGAGTCTTCCTACAAGCAAGACTTCGTTTCAGGTAAGGGCAGTCACTTTTCTGCTCAAAGGAACTACATCGTTCACTGAGCTCACACGTTTCTCATTTTAACTGACAAGCATTGGATGTTAGAGGGTCAGTGCTTTGTATCAGTTTCAGAAGCAGAGTTGGAGTAGGTATGGTCCGTATTTGTAGGAAACACCGTTCTTTTGTTCTCAGCAAACTCATGTTTCTTGCTGTCTTAGAGAATCTAGAAAGCAAGAGCATGCTTCTTATTCTAACGCAGAGTGTGATCAATGGATGAGAACACTGCTGTGTGTTTCACTTCAGAAATGGAGTTAAATCCCAGGCTCTGAGTCTTCCCACAAGCAAGACTTCGTTTCAGGTGAGGGCAGTCACTTTTCTGCTCAAACGAACTACATCGTTCACGAAGCTCACACCTTTCTCATCTTAACAGACAAGCATTGGATGTTAGAGGGTCAGTGCTTTGTATCAGTTTCAGAAGCAGATTTGGACTACATATGGTCCATATGTGTAGGAAACACCGATATTTTGTTCTGGGCACACTCACGTTTCCTGCTGTCTTAGAGACTCTAGAAACCAGGAGCGTTCTTTTCGCTCTAAAACAGAGTGTGATCAATGGATGCCACTATGCTGTGTGTTTCACTTCAGAAATGGAGTTAAATCCCAGACTCTGAGTCTTCTTACAAGCAAGACTTCGTTTCAGGTAAGGGCAGTCACTTTTCAGCTCAAACGAACTACATCGTTCACGGAGCTCACACGTTTCTCATCATAACAGACAAGCATTGGATGTTAGAGGACCAGTGCTTTGTATCAGTTTCAGAAGAGGAGTTGGACTAGATATGGTCCGTATGTGTAGGAAACACCGTTCTTTTGTTCTCAGCACACTCACGTTTCCTGCTGTCTTAGAGACTCTAGAAAGCAAGAGCGTGCTTCTTTCTAAAGCAGAGTGTGATCCATGGATGAGAACTATGCTGTGTGTTTGCCTTCAGAAATGGAGTTAAATCCCAGGCTCTGAGTCTTCCTACAAGCAAGACTTCGTTTCAGGGAAGGGCAGTCACTTTTCTGCTCAAACGAACTACATCGTTCACTGAGCTCACACGTTTCTCATCTTAGCTGACCAGCATTGGAAGTTAGAGGGTCAGTGCTTTTTATCAGTTTCAGAAGCAGATTTGGACTAGATATGGTCCATATGTGTAGGAAACACCGTTGTTTTGTTCTGGGCACACTCAGATTTCCTGCTGTCTTAGAGACTCTAGAAAGCAAGAGTGTGCTTCTCACTCTAAAGCAGAGTGTGCTCCATGCATGAGAGCACTGCTGTGTGTTTCACATCAGAAATGGAGTTAAATCCCAAGCTCTCATTCTTCCTAAAAGCAAGACTTCGTTTCAGGTAAGGGCAGTCACTTTTCAGCTCAAACGAACTACATCTTTCACGGATCTCACACGTTTCTCATCTTAACTGACAAGCATTGGAAGTTAGAGGACCTGTGCTTTGTATCAGTTTCAGAAGAAGAGTTGGACTAGATATGGTCCGTATGTGTAGGAAACACCGTTCTTTTTTTCTCAGCACACTCACGTTTCCTGCTGTCTTAGAGACTCTAGAAGGCAAGAGCGTGCTTCTCGCTCTAAATCAGAGTGTGATCCATGGATGAGAACTATGCTATGTGTTTTTCTTGAGAAATGGATTTAAATCCAAGGCTGTGAGTCTTCCTACAAGCAAGACTTCGTTTCAGGTAAGGGCAGTCACTTTTCTGCTCAAAGGAACTACATCGTTCACTGAGCTCACACGTTTCTCATTTTAACTGACAAGCATTGGAAGTTAGAGGGTCAGTGCTTCGTTATAGTTTCAGAAGCAGAGTTGGACTAGATATGGTCCATATGTGTAGGAAACACCGTTCTTTTGTTCTCAGGAAACTCAAGTTTCCTGCTGTTTTAGAGACTCTAGAAAGCAAGAGCATGCTTCTTATTCTAACGCAGAGTGTGATCCATGGATGAGAACTATGCTGTGTGTTTGCCTTCAGAAAAGTAGTTCAATCCCAACCTCTTTGTCTTCCTACAGGCAAGACTTCGTTTCAGGTAAGGGCAGTCACTTTTCAGCTCAAACGAACTACATCTTTCACGGAGCTCACACGTTTCTCATCTTAACTGACAAGCATTGGATATTAGAGGACCAGTGCTTTGTATCAGTTTCAGAAGCAGAGTTCGACTAGATATGGTCCATATGTGTAGGAAACACCGTTCTTTTGTTCTCAGCAAACTCACGTTTCCTGCTGTCTTAGAGACTCTAGAAAGAAGAGCATGCTTCTTGTTCAAACGCAGAGTGTGATCAATGGATGAGAACACTGCTGTGTGTTTCACTTCAGAAATGGAGTTAAATCCCAGGCTCTGAGTCTTCCTACAAGCAAGACTTCGTTTCAGGTAAGGGCAGTCACTTTTCTGCTCAAATGAACTACATCGTTCACTGAGCTCACACGTTTCTCATCTTAACTGACAAGCATTGGAAGTTAGAGGGTCAGTGCTTTGTATCCGTTTCAGAAGTAGATTTGGAGTATATATGGTCCATAAGTGTAGGAAACACCGTTGTTTTGTTCTGGGCACACTCAGATTTCCTGCTGTCTTAGAGACTCTAGAAAGCAAGAGTGTGCTTCTCGCTCTAAAGCAGAGTGTGATCCATGGATGAGAACACTGCTGTGTGTTTCACATCAGAAATGGAGTTAAATCCCAGGCTCTGAGTCTTCCTACAAGCAAGACTTCATTTCAGGTAAGGGCAGTCACTTTTCAGCTCAAACGAACTACATCTTTCACGGAGCTCACATGTTTCTCATCTTAACTGACAAGCATTGGATGTTAGAGGACCTTTGCTTTGTATCAGTTTCAGAAGAAGAGTTGGACTAGATATGCTCCGTATGTGTAGGAAACACCGTTCTTTTTTTCTCAGCACACTCACGTTTCCTGCTGTCTTAGAGAGTCTAGAAAGCAAGAGCGTGCTTCTCGCTCTAAATCAGAGTGTGATCCATGGATGAGAACTATGCTATGTGTTTGCCTTCAGAAATGGAGTTAAATCCCAGGCTCTGAGTCTTCCTACAAGAAAGACTTCGTTTCAGGTAAGGGCAGTCACTTTTCTGCTCAAAGGAACTACATCGTTCACGAAGCTCACACGTTTCTCATCTTAACTGACAAGCATTGGAAGTTAGAGGGTCAGTGCTTTGTATCAGTTTCAGAAGCAGATTTGGACTAGATATGGTCCATATGTGTAGGAAACACCGTTCTTTTTTCTGGGCACACTCAGATTTCCTGCTGTCTTAGAGACTCTAGAAAGCAAGAGTGTGCATCTCGCTCTAAAGCAGAGTGTGATCCATGGATGAAAACTATGCTGTGTGTTTCCCTTCAGAAAAGTAGTTAAATCCCAGGCTCTATGTCTTCCTACAAGCAAGACTTCGTTTCAGGTAAGGGCAGTCACTTTTCAGCTCAAACGAACTACATCTTTCACGGAGCTCACACGTTTCTCATCTTAACTGACAAGCATTGGATGTTACAGGACCCGTGCTTTGTGTCAGTTTCAGAAGAAGAGTTGGACTAGATATGGTCCGTATGTGTAGGAAACACTGTTCTTTTTTTCTCAGCACACTCAGGTTTCCTGCTGTCTTAGAGACTCTAGAAAGCAAGAGCGTGCTTCTCGCTCTAAATCAGAGTGTGATCCATGGATGAGAACTATGCTATGTGTTTGCCTTCAGAAATGGAGTTAAATCCCAGGCTGTGAGTCTTCCTACAAGCAAGACTTCGTTTCAGGTAAGGGCAGTCACTTTTCTGCTCAAAGGAACTACATCGTTCACTGAGCTCACACGTTTCTCATTTTAACTGACAAGCATTGGATGTTAGAGGGTCAGTGCTTTGTATCAGTTTCAGAAGCAGAGTTGGAGTAGATATGGTCCGTATTTGTAGGAAACACCGTTCTTTTGTTCTCAGCAAACTCATGTTTCCTGCTGTCTTAGAGACTCTAGAAAGCAAGAGCATGCTTCTCGCTTTAAAACAGAGTGTGATCCATGGATGATACTATGCTGTGTGTTTCACTTCAGAAATGGAGTTAAATCCCATACTCTTTGTCTCCCTACAAGCAAGACTTCGTTTCACGTGAGGGCAGTCACTTTTCTGCTCAAACGAACTACATCGTTCACGAAGCTCACACGTTTCTCATCTTAACTGACAAGCATTGGATGTTAGAGGACCAGTGGTTTGTATCAGTTTCAGAAGACGAGTTGGACTAGATATGGTCCTTATGTGTAGGAAACACCGTTCTTTTGTTCTCAGCAAACTCACGTTTCCTGCTGTCTTAGAGACTCTAGAAAGCAAGAGTGTGCTTCTTGCTCTAAAGCAGAGTGTGATCCATGGATGAGAACTATGCTGTGTGTTTGCCTTCAGAATAGTAGTTAAATCCCAGCCTCTATGTCTTCCTACAGGCAAGACTTCGTTTCAGGTAAGGGCAGTCACTTTTCAGCTCAAACGAACTACACCTTTCACGGAGCTCACACGTTTCTCATCTTAACTGTCAAGCATTGGATGTTAGAGGACCAGTGCTTTGTATCAGTTTCAGAAGCAGAGTTCGACTAGATATGGTCCATATGCGTAGGAAACACCGTTCTTTTGTTCTCAGCAATCTCACGTTTCCTGCTGTCTTAGAGACTCTAGAAAGAAGAGCATGCTTCTTGTTCAAACGCAAAGTGTGATCAATGGATGAGAACACTGCTGTGTGTTTCACTTCAGAAATGGAGTTAAATCCCAGGCTCTGAGTCTTCCTACAAGCAAGACTTCGTTTCAGGTAAGGGCAGTCACTTTTCTGCTCAAATGAACTAAGTCGTTCACTGAGCTCACACGTTTCTCATCTTAACTGACAAGCATTGGATGTTAGAGGGTCAGTGCTTTGTATCAGTTTCAGAAGCAGATTTGGACTAGATATGGTCCATATGTGTAGGAAACACCGTTGTTTTGTTCTGGGCACACTCAGATTTCCTGCTGTCTTAGAGACTCTAGAAAGCAAGAGTGTGCTTCTCGCTCTAAAGCAGAGTGTGATCCATGGATGAGAACACTGCTGTGTGTTTCATATCAGAAATGGAGTTAAATCCCATGCTCTGAGTCTTCCTACAAGCAAGAATTCGTTTCAGGTAAGGGCAGTCACTTTTCAGCTCAAACGAACTACATCTTTCACGGAGCTCACACGTTTCTCATCTTAACTGACAAGCATTGGATGTTAGAGGACCTGTGCTTTGTATCAGTTTCAGAAGAATAGTTGGACTAGATATGGTCCGTATGTGTAGGAAACACCGTTCTTTTTTTCTCAGCACACTCACGTTTCCTGCTGTCTTAGAGAGTCTAGAAAGCAAGAGCGTGCTTCTCGCTCTAAATCAGAGTGTGATCCATGGAGGAGAACTATGCTATGTGTTTGCCTTCAGAAATGGGGTTAAATCCCAGGCTTTGAGTCTTCCTACAAGCAAGACTTCGTTTCAGGTAAGGGCAGCCACTTTTCTGCTCAAAGGAACTACATCGTTCACGAAGCTCACATGTTTCTCATCTTAACTGACAAGCATTGGAAGTTAGAGGGTCAGTGCTTTGTATCAGTTTCAGAAGCAGATTTGGGCTAGATATGGACCATATGTGTAGGAAACACCGTTCTTTTGTTCTGGGCACACTCAGATTTCTTGCTGTCTTAGAGACTCTAGAAAGCAAGAGTGTGCTTCTCGCTCTAAAGCAGAGTGTGATCCATGGATGAAAACTATGCTGTGTGTTTCCCTTCAGAAAAGTAGTTAAATCCCAGGCTCTATGTCTTCCTACAAGCAAGACTTCGTTTCAGGTAAGGGCAGTCACTTTTCAGCTCAAACGAACTACATCTTTCACGGAGCTCACACGTTTCTCATCTTAACTGACAAGCATTAGATGTTACAGGACCCGTGCTTTGTGTCAGTTTCAGAAGAAGAGTTGGACTAGATATGGTCCGTATGTGTAGGAAACACCGTTCTTTTTTTCTCAGCACACTCACATTTCCTGCTGTCTTAGAGACCCTAGAAAGCAAGAGCGTGCTTCTCGCTCTAAATCAGAGTGTGATCCATGGATGAGAACTATGCTATGTGTTTGCCTTCAGAAATGGAGTTAAATCCCAGGATCTGAGTCTTCCTACAAGCAAGACTTCGTTTCAGGTAAGGGCAGTCACTTTTCTGCTCAAAGGAACTACATCGTTCACTGAGCTCACACGTTTCTCATTTTAACTGACAAGCATTTCATGTTAGAGGGTCAGTGCTTTGTATCAGTTTCAGAAGCAGAGTTGGAGTAGATATGGTCCGTATTTGTAGGAAACACCGTTCTTTTGTTCTCAGCAAACTCATGTTTCCTGCTGTCTTAGAGACTCTAGAAAGCAAGAGTGTGCTTCTCGCTCTAAACCAGAGTGTGATCAATGGATGAGAACACTGCTGTGTGTTTCACTTCAGAAATGTAGTTAAATCCCAGGCTCTGAGTCTTCCTACAAGCAAGACTTCGTTTCAGGTAAGGGCAGTCACTTTTCAGCTCAAACGAACTACATCTTTCACGGAGCTCACATGTTTCTCATCTTAACTGACAAGCATTGGATGTTAGAGGACCTTTGCTTTGTATCAGTTTCAGAAGAAGAGTTGGACTAGATATGCTCCGTATGTGTAGGAAACACCGTTCTTTTTTTCTCAGCACACTCACGTTTCCTGCTGTCTTAGAGAGTCTAGAAAGCAAGAGCGTGCTTCTCGCTCTAAATCAGAGTGTGATCCATGGATGAGAACTATGCTATGTGTTTGCCTTCAGAAATGGAGTTAAATCCCAGGCTCTGAGTCTTCCTACAAGAAAGACTTCGTTTCAGGTAAGGGCAGTCACTTTTCTGCTCAAAGGAACTACATCGTTCACGAAGCTCACACGTTTCTCATCTTAACTGACAAGCATTGGAAGTTAGAGGGTCAGTGCTTTGTATCAGTTTCAGAAGCAGATTTGGACTAGATATGGTCCATATGTGTAGGAAACACCGTTCTTTTTTCTGGGCACACTCAGATTTCCTGCTGTCTTAGAGACTCTAGAAAGCAAGAGTGTGCATCTCGCTCTAAAGCAGAGTGTGATCCATGGATGAAAACTATGCTGTGTGTTTCCCTTCAGAAAAGTAGTTAAATCCCAGGCTCTATGTCTTCCTACAAGCAAGACTTCGTTTCAGGTAAGGGCAGTCACTTTTCAGCTCAAACGAACTACATCTTTCACGGAGCTCACACGTTTCTCATCTTAACTGACAAGCATTGGATGTTACAGGACCCGTGCTTTGTGTCAGTTTCAGAAGAAGAGTTGGACTAGATATGGTCCGTATGTGTAGGAAACACTGTTCTTTTTTTCTCAGCACACTCAGGTTTCCTGCTGTCTTAGAGACTCTAGAAAGCAAGAGCGTGCTTCTCGCTCTAAATCAGAGTGTGATCCATGGATGAGAACTATGCTATGTGTTTGCCTTCAGAAATGGAGTTAAATCCCAGGCTGTGAGTCTTCCTACAAGCAAGACTTCGTTTCAGGTAAGGGCAGTCACTTTTCTGCTCAAAGGAACTACATCGTTCACTGAGCTCACACGTTTCTCATTTTAACTGACAAGCATTGGATGTTAGAGGGTCAGTGCTTTGTATCAGTTTCAGAAGCAGAGTTGGAGTAGATATGGTCCGTATTTGTAGGAAACACCGTTCTTTTGTTCTCAGCAAACTCATGTTTCCTGCTGTCTTAGAGACTCTAGAAAGCAAGAGCATGCTTCTCGCTTTAAAACAGAGTGTGATCCATGGATGATACTATGCTGTGTGTTTCACTTCAGAAATGGAGTTAAATCCCATACTCTTTGTCTCCCTACAAGCAAGACTTCGTTTCACGTGAGGGCAGTCACTTTTCTGCTCAAACGAACTACATCGTTCACGAAGCTCACACGTTTCTCATCTTAACTGACAAGCATTGGATGTTAGAGGACCAGTGGTTTGTATCAGTTTCAGAAGACGAGTTGGACTAGATATGGTCCTTATGTGTAGGAAACACCGTTCTTTTGTTCTCAGCAAACTCACGTTTCCTGCTGTCTTAGAGACTCTAGAAAGCAAGAGTGTGCTTCTTGCTCTAAAGCAGAGTGTGATCCATGGATGAGAACTATGCTGTGTGTTTGCCTTCAGAATAGTAGTTAAATCCCAGCCTCTATGTCTTCCTACAGGCAAGACTTCGTTTCAGGTAAGGGCAGTCACTTTTCAGCTCAAACGAACTACACCTTTCACGGAGCTCACACGTTTCTCATCTTAACTGTCAAGCATTGGATGTTAGAGGACCAGTGCTTTGTATCAGTTTCAGAAGCAGAGTTCGACTAGATATGGTCCATATGCGTAGGAAACACCGTTCTTTTGTTCTCAGCAATCTCACGTTTCCTGCTGTCTTAGAGACTCTAGAAAGAAGAGCATGCTTCTTGTTCAAACGCAAAGTGTGATCAATGGATGAGAACACTGCTGTGTGTTTCACTTCAGAAATGGAGTTAAATCCCAGGCTCTGAGTCTTCCTACAAGCAAGACTTCGTTTCAGGTAAGGGCAGTCACTTTTCTGCTCAAATGAACTAAGTCGTTCACTGAGCTCACACGTTTCTCATCTTAACTGACAAGCATTGGATGTTAGAGGGTCAGTGCTTTGTATCAGTTTCAGAAGCAGATTTGGACTAGATATGGTCCATATGTGTAGGAAACACCGTTGTTTTGTTCTGGGCACACTCAGATTTCCTGCTGTCTTAGAGACTCTAGAAAGCAAGAGTGTGCTTCTCGCTCTAAAGCAGAGTGTGATCCATGGATGAGAACACTGCTGTGTGTTTCATATCAGAAATGGAGTTAAATCCCATGCTCTGAGTCTTCCTACAAGCAAGAATTCGTTTCAGGTAAGGGCAGTCACTTTTCAGCTCAAACGAACTACATCTTTCACGGAGCTCACACGTTTCTCATCTTAACTGACAAGCATTGGATGTTAGAGGACCTGTGCTTTGTATCAGTTTCAGAAGAATAGTTGGACTAGATATGGTCCGTATGTGTAGGAAACACCGTTCTTTTTTTCTCAGCACACTCACGTTTCCTGCTGTCTTAGAGAGTCTAGAAAGCAAGAGCGTGCTTCTCGCTGTAAATCAGAGTGTGATCCATGGAGGAGAACTATGCTATGTGTTTGCCTTCAGAAATGGGGTTAAATCCCAGGCTTTGAGTCTTCCTACAAGCAAGACTTCGTTTCAGGTAAGGGCAGCCACTTTTCTGCTCAAAGGAACTACATCGTTCACGAAGCTCACATGTTTCTCATCTTAACTGACAAGCATTGGAAGTTAGAGGGTCAGTGCTTTGTATCAGTTTCAGAAGCAGATTTGGGCTAGATATGGACCATATGTGTAGGAAACACCGTTCTTTTGTTCTGGGCACACTCAGATTTCTTGCTGTCTTAGAGACTCTAGAAAGCAAGAGTGTGCTTCTCGCTCTAAAGCAGAGTGTGATCCATGGATGAAAACTATGCTGTGTGTTTCCCTTCAGAAAAGTAGTTAAATCCCAGGCTCTATGTCTTCCTACAAGCAAGACTTCGTTTCAGGTAAGGGCAGTCACTTTTCAGCTCAAACGAACTACATCTTTCACGGAGCTCACACGTTTGTCATCTTAACTGACAAGCATTAGATGTTACAGGACCCGTGCTTTGTGTCAGTTTCAGAAGAAGAGTTGGACTAGATATGGTCCGTATGTGTAGGAAACACCGTTCTTTTTTTCTCAGCACACTCACATTTCCTGCTGTCTTAGAGACTCTAGAAAGCAAGAGCGTGCTTCTCGCTCTAAATCAGAGTGTGATCCATGGATGAGAACTATGCTATGTGTTTGCCTTCAGAAATGGAGTTAAATCCCAGGATCTGAGTCTTCCTACAAGCAAGACTTCGTTTCAGGTAAGGGCAGTCACTTTTCTGCTCAAAGGAACTACATCGTTCACTGAGCTCACACGTTTCTCATTTTAACTGACAAGCATTTCATGTTAGAGGGTCAGTGCTTTGTATCAGTTTCAGAAGCAGAGTTGGAGTAGATATGGTCCGTATTTGTAGGAAACACCGTTCTTTTGTTCTCAGCAAACTCATGTTTCCTGCTGTCTTAGAGACTCTAGAAAGCAAGAGTGTGCTTCTCGCTCTAAACCAGAGTGTGATCAATGGATGAGAACACTGCTGTGTGTTTCACTTCAGAAATGGAGTTAAATCCCAGGCTGTGAGTCTTCCTACAAGCAAGACTTCGTTTCAGGTAAGGGCAGTCACTTTTCTGCTCAAAGGAACTACATCGTTCACGAAGCTCACACGTTTCTCATCTTAACTGACAAGCATTGGAAGTTAGAGGGTCAGTGCTTTGAATCAGTTTCAGAAGCAGATTTGGACTAGATATGGTCCATATGTGTAGGAAACACCGTTCTTTTGTTCTCAGCAAACTCACGTTTCCTGCTGTCTTAGAGACTCTAGAAAGCAAGAGCGTGCTTCTCGCTCTAAAGCAGAGTGTGATCCATGGATGAGAACTATGCTGTGTGTTTGCCTTCAGAAAAGTAGTTAAATCCCAGCCTCTATGTCTTCCTACAGGCAAGACTTCGTTTCAGGTAAGGGCAGTCACTTTTCAGCTCAAACGAACTACACCTTTCACGGAGCTCACACTTTTTCATCTTAACTGACAAGCATTGGATGTTAGAGGACCAGTGCTTTGTATCAGTTTCAGAAGCAGAGTTCGACTAGATATGGTCCATATGTGTAGGAAACACCGTTCTTTTGTTCTCAGCAAACTCACGTTTCCTGCTGTCTTAGAGACTCTAGAAAGAAGAGCATGCTTCTTGTTCAAACGCAGAGTGTGATCAATGGATGAGAACACTGCTGTGTGTTTCACTTCAGAAATGGAGTTAAATCCCAGGCTCTGAGTCTTCCTACAAGCAAGACTTCATTTCAGGTAAGGGCAGTCACTTTTCTGCTCAAAGGAACTACATCGTTCACTGAGCTCACACGTTTCTCATCTTAACTGACAAGCATTGGAAGTTAGAGGGTCAGTGCTTTGTATCAGTTTCAGAAGCAGATTTGGACTAGATATGGTCCATATGTGTAGGAAACACCGTTCTTTTGTTCTCAGGAAACTCAAGTTTCCTGCTGTTTTAGAGACTCTAGAAAGCAAGAGCATGCTTCTTATTCTAATGCAGAGTATGATCAATGGATGAGAACACTGCTGTGTGTTTCACTTCAGAAATGGAGTTAAATCCCAGGCTCTGAGTCTTCCCACAAGCAAGACTTCGTTTCAGGTGAGGGCAGTCACTTTTCTGCTCAAACGAACTACATCGTTCACGAAGCTCACACGTTTCTCATCTTAACTGACAAGCATTGGATGTTAGAGGACCAGTGCTTTGTATCAGTTTCAGAAGACGAGTTGGACTAGATATGGTCCTTATGTGTAGGAAACACCGTTCTTTTGTTCTCAGCAAACTCACGTTTCCTGCTGTCTTAGTGACTCTAGAAAGCAAGAGCGTGCTTCTTTCTAAAGCAGAGTGTGATCCATGGATGAGAACTATGCTGTGTGTTTGCCTTCAGAAAAGTAGTTCAATCCCAGCCTCTATGTCTTCTACAGGCAAGACATCGTTTCAGGTAAGGGCAGTCACTTTTCAGCTCAAACGAACTACATCTTTCACGGTGCTCACACGTTTCTCATCTTAACTGACAAGCATTGTATGTTAGAGGACCAGTGCTTTGTATCAGTTTCAGAAGCAGAGTTCGACTAGATATGGTCCATATGTGTAGGAAACACCGTTCTTTTGTTCTCAGCAAACTCACGTTTCCTGCTGTCTTAGAGACTCTAGAAAGAAGAGCATTCTTCTTGTTCAAACGCAGAGTGTGATCAATGGATGAGAACACTGCTGTGTGTTTCACTTCAGAAATGGAGTTAAATCCCAGGCTCTGAGTCTTCCGACAAGCAAGACTTCGTTTCAGGTAAGGGCAGTCACTTTTCTGCTCAAAGGAACTACATCGTTCACTGAGCTAACACGTTCCTCATCTTAACTGACAAGCATTGGAAGTTAGAGGGTCAGTGCTTTGTATCAGATTCAGAAGCAGATTTGGACTAGATATGGTCCATATGTGTAGGAAACACCGTTGTTTTGTTCTGGGCACACTCAGATTTCCTGCAGTCTTAGAGACTCTAGAAAGCAAGAGTGTGCTTCTCGCTCTAAAGCAGAGTGTGATCCATGGATGAGAACACTGCTGTGTGTTTCACATCAGAAATGGAGTTAAATCCCAGGCTCTGAGTCTTTGTACAAGCAAGACTTAGTTTCAGGTAAGGGAAGTCACTTTTCAGCTCAAACGAACTACATCTTTCACGGAGCTCACACGTTTCTCATCTTAACTGCAAAGCATTGGATGTTAGAGGACCTGTGCTTTGTATCAGTTTCAGAAGAATAGTTGGACTAGATATGGTCCGTATGTGTAGGAAACACCGTTCTTTTTTTCTCAGCACACTCAAGTTTTCTGCTGTCTTAGAGAGTCTAGAAAGCAAGAGCGTGCTTCTCGCTCTAAATCAGAGTGTGATCCATGGATGAGAACTATGCTATGTGTTTGCCTTCAGAAATGGAGTTAAATCCCAGGCTGTGAGTCTTCCTACAAGCAAGACTTCGTTTCAGGTAAGGGCAGTCACTTTTCTGCTCAAAGGAACTACATCGTCCACGAAGCTCACACGTTTCTCATCTTAACTGACAAGCATTGGAAGTTAGAGGGTCAGTGCTTTGAATCAGTTTCAGAAGCAGATTTGGACTAGATATGGTCCATATGTGTAGGAAACACCGTTCTTTTGTTCTCAGCAAACTCACGTTTCCTGCTGTCTTAGAGATTCTAGAAAGCAAGAGCGTGCTTCTCGCTCTAAAGCAGAGTGTGATCCATGGATGAGAACTATGCTGTGTGTTTGCCTTCAGAAAAGTAGTTAAATCCCAGGCTCTATGTCTTCCTACAAGCAAGACTTCGTTTCAGGTAAGGGAAGTCACTTTTCAGCTCAAACGAACTACATCTTTCACGGAGCTCACACGTTTCTCATCTTAACTGACAAGCATTAGATGTTACAGGACCCGTGCTTTGTGTCAGTTTCAGAAGAAGAGTTGGACTAGATATGGTCCGTATGTGTAGGAAACACCGTTCTTTTTTTCTCAGCACACTCACGTTTCCTGCTGTCTTAGAGACTCTAGAAAGCAAGAGCGTGCTTCTCGCTCTAAATCAGAGTGTGATCCATGGATGAGAACTGTGCTATATGTTTGCCTTCAGAAATGGAGTTAAATCCCAGGCTGTGAGTCTTCCTACAAGCAAGACTTCGTTTCAGGTAAGGGCAGTCACTTTTCTGCTCAAAGGAACTACATCGTTCACTGAGCTCACACGTTTCACATTTTAACTGACAAGCATTGGATCTTAGAGTGTCAGTGCTTTGTATCAGTTTCAGAAGCAGAGTTGGAGTAGATATGGTCCGTATTTGTAGGAAACACCGTTCTTTTGTTCTCAGCAAACTCATGTTTCCTGCTGTCTTAGAGACTCTAGAAAGCAAGAGCATGCTTCTTATTCTAACGCAGAGTGTGATCAATGGATGAGAACACTGCTGTGTGTTTCTCTTCAGAAATGGAGTTAAATCCCAGGCTCTGAGTCTTCCTACAAGCAAGACTTCGTTTCACGTGAGGGCAGTCACTTTTCTGCTCAAACGAACTACATCGTTCACGAAGCTCACACGTTTCTCATCTTAACTGACAAGCATTGGATGTTAGAGGACCAGTGGTTTGTATCAGTTTCAGAAGACGAGTTGGACTAGATATGGTCCTTATGTGTAGGAAACACCGTTCTTTTGTTCTCAGCAAACTCACGTTTCCTGCTGTCTTAGAGACTCTAGAAAGCAAGAGTGTGCTTCTCGCTCTAAAGCAGAGTGTGATCCATGGATGAGAACTATGCTGTGTGTTTGCCTTCAGAAAAGTAGTTAAATCCCAGCCTCTATGTCTTCCTACAGGCAAGACTTCGTTTCAGGTAAGGGCAGTCACTTTTCAGCTCAAACGAACTACACCTTTCACGGAGCTCACACGTTTCTCATCTTAACTGACAAGCATTGGATGTTAGAGGACCAGTGCTTTGTATCAGTTTCAGAAGCAGAGTTCGACTAGATATGGTCCTTATGTGTAGGAAACACCGTTCTTTTGTTCTCAGCAAACTCACGTTTCCTGCTGTCTTAGAGACTCTAGAAAGAAGAGCATGCTTCTTGTTCAAACGCAGAGTGTGATCAATGGATGAGAACACTGCTGTGTGTTTCACTACAGAAATGGAGTTAAATTCCAGGCTCTGTGTCTTCCTACAAGCAAGACTTCGTTTCAGGTAAGGGCAGTCACTTTTCAGCTCAAACGAACTACATCTTTCACGGAGCTCACACGTTTCTCATCTTAATTGAGAATCATTTGATGTTAGATGACCAGTGCTTTGTTTCAGTTTCAGAGGAAGAGTTGGACTAGATATGGTCCCTATGTGTAGGAAACACCGTTCATTTGTTCTCAGCACACTCAGATTTCCTGCTGTCTTAGAGACTCTAGAAAGCAAGAGCATGATTCTCGCTTTAAAACAGAGTGTGATCCATGGATGATACTATGCTGTGTGTTTCACTTCAGAAATGGAGTTAAATCCCATACTCTGTGTCTCCCTACAAGCAAGACTTCGTTTCAGGTAAGGGCAGTCACTTTTCTGCTCAAAGGAACTACATCGTTCACGAAGCTCACACGTTTCTCATCTTAACTGACAAGCATTGGATGTTAGAGGACCAGTGCTTTGTATCTGTTTCAGAAGCAGAGTTGGACTAGATATGGTCCCTATGTGTAGGAAACACCGTTCTTTTGTTCTCAGCACACTCACGTTTCCTGCTGTCTTAGAGACTCAAGAAAGCAAGAGCATGCTTCTCGCTCTAAAGCAGAGTGTGATCCATGGATGAGAACTATGCTATGTGTTTGTCTTCAGAAATGGATTTAAATCCCAGGCTGTGAGTCTTCCTACAAGCAAGACTTCGTTTCAGGTAAGGGCAGTCACTTTTCTGCTCAAAGGAACTACATCGTTCACTGAGCTCACACGTTTCTCATTTTAACTGACAAGCATTGGAAGTTAGAGCGTCAGTGCTTTGTTATAGTTTCAGAAGCAGAGTTGGACTAGATATGGTCCATATGTGTAGGAAACACCGTTCTTTTGTTCTCAGGAAACTCAAGTTTCCTGCTGTTTTAGAGACTCTAGAAAGCAAGAGCATGCTTCTTATTCTAACGCAGAGTGTGATCAATGGATGAGAACACTGCTGTGTGTTTCACTTCAGAAATGGAGTTAAATCCCAGGCTCTGAGTGTTCCCACAAGCAAGACTTCGTTTCAGGTGAGGGCAGTCACTTTTCTGCTCAAACGAACTACATCGTTCACGAAGCTCACACGTTTCTCATCTTAACTGACAAGCATTGGATGTTAGAGGACCAGTGCTTTGTATCAGTTTCAGAAGACGAGTTGGACTAGATATGGTCCTTATGTGTAGGAAACACCGTTCTTTTGTTCTCAGCAAACTCACGTTTCCTGCTGTCTTAGTGACTCTAGAAAGCAAGAGCGTGCTTCTTTCTAAAGCAGAGTGTGATCCATGGATGAGAACTATGCTGTGTGTTTGCCTTCAGAAAAGTAGTTCAATCCCAGCCTCTATGTCTTCCTACAGGCAAGACTTCCTTTCAGGTAAGGGCAGTCACTTTTCAGCTCAAACGAACTACATCTTTCACAGAGCTCACACTTTTTCATCTTAACTGACAAGCATTGGATGTTAGAGGACCAGTGCTTTGTATCAGTTTCAGAAGCAGAGTTCGACTAGATATGGTCCATATGTGTAGGAAACACCGTTCTTTTGTTCTCAGCAAACTCACGTTTCCTGCTGTCTTAGAGACTCTAGAAAGAAGAGCATGCTTCTTGTTCAAACGCAGAGTGTGATCAATGGATGAGAACACTGCTGTGTGTTTCACTTCAGAAATGGAGTTAAATCCCAGGCTCTGAGTTTTCCTACAAGCAAGACTTCGTTTCAGGTAAGGGCAGTCACTTTTCTGCTCAAATGAACTACATCGTTCACTGAGCTAACACGTTTCTCATCTTAACTGACAAGCATTGGAAGTTAGAGGGTCAGTGCTTTGTATCAGTTTCAGAAGCAGAGTTGGACTAGATATGGTCCCCATGTGTAGGAAACACCGTTCTTTTTTTCTCAGCACACTCACGTTTCCTGCTGTCTTAGAGACTCTAGAAAGCAATAGCATGCTTCACGCTCTAAAGCAGAGTGTGATCCATGGATGAGAACTATGCTATGTGTTTGTCTTCAGAAATGGATTTAAATCCCAGGCTGTGAGTCTTCCTACAAGCAAGACTTCGTTTCAGGTAAGGGCAGTCACTTTTCTGCTCAAAGGAACTACATCGTTCACTGAGCTCACACGTTTCTCATTTTAACTGACAAGCATTGGAAGTTAGAGCGTCAGTGCTTTGTTATAGTTTCAGAAGCAGAGTTGGACTAGATATGGTCCATATGTGTAGGAAACACCGTTCTTTTGTTCTCAGGAAACTCAAGTTTCCTGCTGTTTTAGAGACTCTAGAAAGCAAGAGCATGCTTCTTATTCTAACGCAGAGTGTGATCAATGGATGAGAACACTGCTGTGTGTTTACCTTCAGAAATGGAGTTAAATCCCAGGCTCTGAGTGTTCCCACAAGCAAGACTTCGTTTCAGGTGAGGGCAGTCACTTTTCTGCTCAAACGAACTACATCGTTCACGAAGCTCACACGTTTCTCATCTTAACTGACAAGCATTGGATGTTAGAGGACCAGTGCTTTGTATCAGTTTCAGAAGACGAGTTGGACTAGATATGGTCCTTATGTGTAGGAAACACCGTTCTTTTGTTCTCAGCAAACTCACGTTTCCTGCTGTCTTAGTGACTCTAGAAAGCAAGAGCGTGCTTCTTTCTAAAGCAGAGTGTGATCCATGGATGAGAACTATGCTGTGTGTTTGCCTTCAGAAAAGTAGTTCAATCCCAGCCTCTATGTCTTCTACAGGCAAGACATCGTTTCAGGTAAGGGCAGTCACTTTTCAGCTCAAACGAACTACATCTTTCACGGTGCTCACACGTTTCTCATCTTAACTGACAAGCATTGTATGTTAGAGGACCAGTGCTTTGTATCAGTTTCAGAAGCAGAGTTCGACTAGATATGGTCCATATGTGTAGGAAACACCGTTCTTTTGTTCTCAGCAAACTCACGTTTCCTGCTGTCTTAGAGACTCTAGAAAGAAGAGCATTCTTCTTGTTCAAACGCAGAGTGTGATCAATGGATGAGAACACTGCTGTGTGTTTCACTTCAGAAATGGAGTTAAATCCCAGGCTCTGAGTCTTCCTACAAGCAAGACTTCGTTTCAGGTAAGGGCAGTCACTTTTCTGCTCAAAGGAACTACATCGTTCACTGAGCTAACACGTTCCTCATCTTAACTGACAAGCATTGGAAGTTAGAGGGTCAGTGCTTTGTATCAGATTCAGAAGCAGATTTGGACTAGATATGGTCCATATGTGTAGGAAACACCGTTGTTTTGTTCTGGGCACACTCAGATTTCCTGCAGTCTTAGAGACTCTAGAAAGCAAGAGTGTGCTTCTCGCTCTAAAGCAGAGTGTGATCCATGGATGAGAACACTGCTGTGTGTTTCACATCAGAAATGGAGTTAAATCCCAGGCTCTGAGTCTTTGTACAAGCAAGACTTAGTTTCAGGTAAGGGAAGTCACTTTTCAGCTCAAACGAACTACATCTTTCACGGAGCTCACACGTTTCTCATCTTAACTGCAAAGCATTGGATGTTAGAGGACCTGTGCTTTGTATCAGTTTCAGAAGAATAGTTGGACTAGATATGGTCCGTATGTGTAGGAAACACCGTTCTTTTTTTCTCAGCACACTCAAGTTTTCTGCTGTCTTAGAGAGTCTAGAAAGCAAGAGCGTGCTTCTCGCTCTAAATCAGAGTGTGATCCATGGATGAGAACTATGCTATGTGTTTGCCTTCAGAAATGGAGTTAAATCCCAGGCTGTGAGTCTTCCTACAAGCAAGACTTCGTTTCAGGTAAGGGCAGTCACTTTTCTGCTCAAAGGAACTACATCGTCCACGAAGCTCACACGTTTTTCATCTTAACTGACAAGCATTGGAAGTTAGAGGGTCAGTGCTTTGAATCAGTTTCAGAAGCAGATTTGGACTAGATATGGTCCATATGTGTAGGAAACACCGTTCTTTTGTTCTCAGCAAACTCACGTTTCCTGCTGTCTTAGAGATTCTAGAAAGCAAGAGCGTGCTTCTCGCTCTAAAGCAGAGTGTGATCCATGGATGAGAACTATGCTGTGTGTTTGCCTTCAGAAAAGTAGTTAAATCCCAGGCTCTATGTCTTCCTACAAGCAAGACTTCGTTTCAGGTAAGGGAAGTCACTTTTCAGCTCAAACGAACTACATCTTTCACGGAGCTCACACGTTTCTCATCTTAACTGACAAGCATTAGATGTTACAGGACCCGTGCTTTGTGTCAGTTTCAGAAGAAGAGTTGGACTAGATATGGTCCGTATGTGTAGGAAACACCGTTCTTTTTTTCTCAGCACACTCACGTTTCCTGCTGTCTTAGAGACTCTAAAAAGCAAGAGTGTGCTTCTCGCTCTAAAGCAGAGTGTGATCCATGGATGAGAACTATGCTGTGTGTTTGCCTTCAGAAAAGTAGTTAAATCCCAGCCTCTATGTCTTCCTACAGGCAAGACTTCGTTTCAGGTAAGGGCAGTCACTTTTCAGCTCAAACGAACTACACCTTTCACGGAGCTCACACGTTTCTCATCTTAACTGACAAGCATTGGATGTTAGAGGACCAGTGCTTTGTATCAGTTTCAGAAGCAGAGTTCGACTAGATATGGTCCTTATGTGTAGGAAACACCGTTCTTTTGTTCTGAGCACTCTCACGTTTCCTGCTGTCTTAGAGACTCTAGAAAGAAGAGCATGCTTCTTGTTCAAACGCAGAGTGTGATCAATGGATGAGAACACTGCTGTGTGTTTCACTACAGAAATGGAGTTAAATCCCAGGCTCTGAGTCTTCCTACAAGCAAGACTTCGTTTCAGGTAAGGGCAGTCACTTTTCAGCTCAAACGAACTACATCTTTCACGGAGCTCACACGTTTCTCATCTTAATTGAGAAGCATTTGATGTTAGATGACCAGTGCTTTGTTTCAGTTTCAGAGGAAGAGTTGGACTAGATATGGTCCCTATGTGTAGGAAACACCGTTCATTTGTTCTCAGCACACTCAGATTTCCTGCTGTCTTAGAGACTCTAGAAAGCAAGAGCATGATTCTCGCTTTAAAACAGAGTGTGATCCATGGATGATACTATGCTGTGTGTTTCACTTCAGAAATGGAGTTAAATCCCATACTCTGTGTCTCCCTACAAGCAAGACTTCGTTTCAGGTAAGGGCAGTCACTTTTCTGCTCAAAGGAACTACATCGTTCACGAAGCTCACACGTTTCTCATCTTAACTGACAAGCATTGGATGTTAGAGGACCAGTGCTTTGTATCTGTTTCAGAAGCAGAGTTGGACTAGATATGGTCCCTATGTGTAGGAAACACCGTTCTTTTGTTCTCAGCACACTCACGTTTCCTGCTGTCTTAGAGACTCTAGAAAGCAAGAGCATGCTTCTCGCTCTAAAGCAGAGTGTGATCCATGGATGAGAACTATGCTATGTGTTTGTCTTCAGAAATGGATTTAAATCCCAGGCTGTGAGTCTTCCTACAAGCAAGACTTCGTTTCAGGTAAGGGCAGTCACTTTTCTGCTCAAAGGAACTACATCGTTCACTGAGCTCACACGTTTCTCATTTTAACTGACAAGCATTGGAAGTTAGAGCGTCAGTGCTTTGTTATAGTTTCAGAAGCAGAGTTGGACTAGATATGGTCCATATGTGTAGGAAACACCGTTCTTTTGTTCTCAGGAAACTCAAGTTTCCTGCTGTTTTAGAGACTCTAGAAAGCAAGAGCATGCTTCTTATTCTAACGCAGAGTGTGATCAATGGATGAGAACACTGCTGTGTGTTTCACTTCAGAAATGGAGTTAAATCCCAGGCTCTGAGTGTTCCCACAAGCAAGACTTCGTTTCAGGTGAGGGCAGTCACTTTTCTGCTCAAACGAACTACATCGTTCACGAAGCTCACACGTTTCTCATCTTAACTGACAAGCATTGGATGTTAGAGGACCAGTGCTTTGTATCAGTTTCAGAAGACGAGTTGGACTAGATATGGTCCTTATGTGTAGGAAACACCGTTCTTTTGTTCTCAGCAAACTCACGTTTCCTGCTGTCTTAGTGACTCTAGAAAGCAAGAGCGTGCTTCTTTCTAAAGCAGAGTGTGATCCATGGATGAGAACTATGCTGTGTGTTTGCCTTCAGAAAAGTAGTTCAATCCCAGCCTCTATGTCTTCCTACAGGCAAGACTTCCTTTCAGGTAAGGGCAGTCACTTTTCAGCTCAAACGAACTACATCTTTCACAGAGCTCACACTTTTTCATCTTAACTGACAAGCATTGGATGTTAGAGGACCAGTGCTTTGTATCAGTTTCAGAAGCAGAGTTCGACTAGATATGGTCCATATGTGTAGGAAACACCGTTCTTTTGTTCTCAGCAAACTCACGTTTCCTGCTGTCTTAGAGACTCTAGAAAGAAGAGCATGCTTCTTGTTCAAACGCAGAGTGTGATCAATGGATGAGAACACTGCTGTGTGTTTCACTTCAGAAATGGAGTTAAATCCCAGGCTCTGAGTTTTCCTACAAGCAAGACTTCGTTTCAGGTAAGGGCAGTCACTTTTCTGCTCAAATGAACTACATCGTTCACTGAGCTAACACGTTTCTCATCTTAACTGACAAGCATTGGAAGTTAGAGGGTCAGTGCTTTGTATCAGTTTCAGAAGCAGAGTTGGACTAGATATGGTCCCTATGTGTAGGAAACACCGTTCTTTTTTTCTCAGCACACTCACGTTTCCTGCTGTCTTAGAGACTCTAGAAAGCAATAGCATGCTTCACGCTCTAAAGCAGAGTGTGATCCATGGATGAGAACTATGCTATGTGTTTGTCTTCAGAAATGGATTTAAATCCCAGGCTGTGAGTCTTCCTACAAGCAAGACTTCGTTTCAGGTAAGGGCAGTCACTTTTCTGCTCAAAGGAACTACATCGTTCACTGAGCTCACACGTTTCTCATTTTAACTCACAAGCATTGGAAGTTAGAGCGTCAGTGCTTTGTTATAGTTTCAGAAGCAGAGTTGGACTAGATATGGTCCATATGTGTAGGAAACACCGTTCTTTTGTTCTCAGGAAACTCAAGTTTCCTGCTGTTTTAGAGACTCTAGAAAGCAAGAGCATGCTTCTTATTCTAACGCAGAGTGTGATCAATGGATGAGAACACTGCTGTGTGTTTACCTTCAGAAATGGAGTTAAATCCCAGGCTCTGAGTGTTCCCACAAGCAAGACTTCGTTTCAGGTGAGGGCAGTCACTTTTCTGCTCAAACGAACTACATCGTTCACGAAGCTCACACGTTTCTCATCTTAACTGACAAGCATTGGATGTTAGAGGACCAGTGCTTTGTATCAGTTTCAGAAGACGAGTTGGACTAGATATGGTCCTTATGTGTAGGAAACACCGTTCTTTTGTTCTCAGCAAACTCACGTTTCCTGCTGTCTTAGTGACTCTAGAAAGCAAGAGCGTGCTTCTTTCTAAAGCAGAGTGTGATCCATGGATGAGAACTATGCTGTGTGTTTGCCTTCAGAAAAGTAGTTCAATCCCAGCCTCTATGTCTTCCTACAGGCAAGACTTCGTTTCAGGTAAGGGCAGTCACTTTTCAGCTCAAACGAACTACATCTTTCACGGAGCTCACACTTTTTCATCTTAACTGACAAGCATTGGATGTTAGAGGACCAGTGCTTTGTATCAGTTTCAGAAGCAGATTTGGACTAGATATGGTCCATATGTGTAGGAAACACCGTTCTTTTGTTCTCAGCAAACTCACGTTTCCTGCTGTCTTAGAGACTCTAGAAAGAAGAGCATGCTTCTTGTTCAAACGCAGAGTGTGATCAATGGATGAGAACACTGCTGTGTGTTTCACTTCAGAAATGGAGTTAAATCCCAGGCTCTGAGTCTTCCTACAAGCAAGACTTCGTTTCAGGTATGGGCAGTCACTTTTCAGCTCAAAGGAACTACATCTTTCACGGAGCTCACACGTTTCTCATCTTAACTGACAAGCATTGGAAGTTAGAGGACCTGTGCTTTGTATCAGTTTCAGAAGAAAAATGGGACTAGATATGGTCCGTATGTGTAGTAAACACCGTTCTTTTTTTCTCAGCACACTCACGTTTTCTGCTGTCTTAGAGAGTCTAGAAAGCAAGAGCGTGCTTCTCGCTCTAAATCAGAGTGTGATCCATGGATGAGAACTATGCTATGTGTTTGCCTTCAGAAATGGAGTTAAATCCCAGGCTCTGAGTCTTCCTACAAGCAAGACTTCGTTTCAGGTAAGGGCAGTCACTTTTCTGCTCAAAGGAACTACATCATTCACTGAGCTCACACGTTTCTCATTTTAACTGAAAAGCATTGGATGTTAGAGGGTCAGTGCTTTGTATCAGTTTCAGAAGCAGAGTTGGAGTAGATATGGTCCGTATTTGTAGGAAACACCGTTCTTTTGTTCTCAGCAAACTCATGTTTCCTGCTGTCTTAGAGACTCTAGAAAGCAAGAGCATGCTTCTTATTCTAACGCAGAGTGTGATCAATGAATGAGAACACTGCTGTGTGTTTCACTTCAGAAATGGAGTTAAATCCCAGGCTCTGAGTCTTCCTACAAGCAAGACTTCGTTTCACGTGAGGGCAGTCACTGTTCTGCTCAAACGAACTACATCGTTCACGAAGCTCACACGTTTCTCATCTTAACTGACAAGCATTGGATGTTAGAGGACAAGTGCTTTGTATCAGTTTCAGAAGATGAGTTGGACTAGATATGGTCCTTATGTGTAGGAAACACCGTTCTTTTGTTCTCAGCAAACTCACGTTTCCTGCTGTCTTAGAGACTCTAGAAAGCAAGAGTGTGCTTCTCGCTCTAAAGCAGAGTGTGATCCATGAATGAGAACTATGCTGTGTGTTTGCCTTCAGAAAAGTAGTTAAATCCCACCCTCTATGTCTTCCTACAGGCAAGACTTCGTTTCAGGTAAGGGCAGTCACTTTTCAGCTCAAACGAACTACACCTTTCACGGAGCTCACACGTTTCTCATCTTAACTGACAAGCATTGGATGTTAGAGGACCAGTGCTTTGTATCAGTTTCAGAAGCAGAGTTCGACTAGATATGGTCCTTATGTGTAGGAAACACTGTTCTTTTGTTCTCAGCAAACTCACGTTTCCTGCTGTCTTAGAGACTCTAGAAAGAAGAGCATGCTTCTTGTTCAAACGCAGAGTGTGATCAATGGATGAGAACACTGCTGTGTGTTTCACTACAGAAATGGAGTTAAATCCCAGGCTCTGAGTCTTCCTACAAGCAAGACTTCGTTTCAGGTAAGGGCAGTCACTTTTCAGCTCAAACGAACTACATCTTTCACGGAGCTCACACGTTTCTCATCTTAATTGAGAAGCATTTGATGTTAGATGACCAGTGCTTTGTTTCAGTTTCAGAGGAAGAGTTGGACTAGATATGGTCCCTATGTGTAGGAAACACCGTTCATTTGTTCTCAGCACACTCAGATTTCCTGCTGTCTTAGAGACTCTAGAAAGCAAGAGCATGCTTCTCGCTTTAAAACAGAGTGTGATCCATGGATGATACTATGCTGTGTGTTTCACTTCAGAAATGAAGTTAAATCCCATACTCTGTGTCTCCCTACAAGCAAGACTTCGTTTCAGGTAAGGGCAGTCACTTTTCTGCTCAAAGGAACTACATCGTTCACGAAGCTCACACGTTTCTCATCTTAACTGACAAGCATTGGATGTTAGAGGACCAGTGCTTTGTATCTGTTTCAGAAGCAGAGTTGGACTAGATATGGTCCCTATGTGTAGGAAACACCGTTCTTTTTTTCTCAGCACACTCACGTTTCCTGCTGTCTTAGAGACTCTAGAAAGCAAGAGCGTGCTTCTCGCTCTAAAGCAGAGTGTGATCCATGGATGAGAACTATGCTATGTGTTTGTCTTCAGAAATGGATTTAAATCCCAGGCTGTGAGTCTTCCTACAAGCAAGACTTCGTTTCAGGTAAGGGCAGTCACTTTTCTGCTCAAAGGAACTACATCGTTCACTGAGCTCAGACGTTTCTCATTTTAACTGACAAGCATTGGAAGTTAGAGCGTCAGTGCTTTGTTATAGTTTCAGAAGCAGAGTTGGAGTAGATATGGTCCATATGTGTAGGAAACACCGTTCTTTTGTTCTCAGGAAACTCAAGTTTCCTGCTGTTTTAGAGACTCTAGAAAGCAAGAGCATGCTTCTTATTCTAACGCAGAGTGTGATCAATGGATGAGAACACTGCTGTGTGTTTCACTTCAGAAATGGAGTTAAATCCCAGGCTCTGAGTCTTCCCACAAGCAAGACTTCGTTTCAGGTGAGGGCAGTCACTTTTCTGCTCAAACGAACTACATCGTTCACGAAGCTCACACGTTTCTCATCTTAACTGACAAGCATTGGATGTTAGAGGACCAGTGCTTTGTATCAGTTTCAGAAGACGAGTTGGACTAGATATGGTCCTTATGTGTAGGAAACACCGTTCTTTTGTTCTCAGCAAACTCACGTTTCCTGCTGTCTTAGTGACTCTAGAAAGCAAGAGCGTGCTTCTTTCTAAAGTAGAGTGTGATCCATGGATGAGAACTATGCTGTGTGTTTGCCTTCAGAAAAGTAGTTCAATCCCAGCCTCTATGTCTTCCTACAGGCAAGACTTCGTTTCAGGTAAGGGCAGTCACTTTTCAGCTCAAACGAACTACATCTTTCACGGAGCTCACACTTTTTCATCTTAACTGACAAGCATTGGATGTTAGAGGACCAGTGCTTTGTATCAGTTTCAGAAGCAGAGTTCGACTAGATATGGTCCATATGTGTAGGAAACACCGTTCTTTTGTTCTCAGCAAACTCACGTTTCCTGCTGTCTTAGAGACTCTAGAAAGAAGAGCATGCTTCTTGTTCAAACGCAGAGTGTGATCAATGGATGAGAACACTGCTGTGTGTTTCACTTCAGAAATGGAGTTAAATCCCAGGCTCTGAGTCTTCCTACAAGCAAGACTTCGTTTCAGGTAAGGGCAGTCACTTTTCTGCTCAAATGAACTACATCGTTCACTGAGCTAACACGTTTCTCATCTTAACGGACAAGCATTGGAAGTTAGAGGGTCAGTGCTTTGTATCAGTTTCAGAAGCAGATTTGGACTAGATGTGGTCCATATGTGTAGGAAACACCGTTGTTTTGTTCTGGGCACACTCAGATTTCCTGCAGTCTTAGAGACTCTAGAAAGCAAGAGTGTGCTTCTCGCTCTAAAGCAGAGTGTGATCCATGGATGAGAACACTGCTGTGTGTTTCACATCAGAAATGGAGTTAAATCCCAGGCTCTGAGTCTTCCTACAAGCAAGACTTCGTTTCAGGTATGGGCAGTCACTTTTCAGCTCAAAGGAACTACATCTTTCACGGAGCTCACACGTTTCTCATCTTAACTGACAAGCATTGGATGTTAGAGGACCTGTGCTTTGTATCAGTTTCAGAAGAAAAATTGGACTAGATATGGTCCATATGTGTAGTAAACACCGTTCTTTTTTTCTCAGCACACTCACGTTTTCTGCTGTCTTAGAGAGTCTAGAAAGCAAGAGCGTGCTTCTCGCTCTAAATCAGAGTGTGATCCATGGATGAGAACTATGCTATGTGTTTGCCTTCAGAAATGGAGTTAAATCCCAGGCTGTGAGTCTTCCTACAAGCAAGACTTCGTTTCAGGTAAGGGCAGTCACTTTTCTGCTCAAAGGAACTACATCGTTCACTGAGCTCACACGTTTCTCATTTTAACTGACAAGCATTGGATGTTAGAGGGTCAGTGCTTTGTATCAGTTTCAGAAGCAGAGTTGGAGTAGATATGGTCCGTATTTGTAGGAAACACCGTTCTTTTGTTCTCAGCAAACTCACGTTTCCTGCTGTCTTAGAGAATCTAGAAAGAAGAGCATGCTTCTTGTTCAAACGCAGAGTGTGATCAATGGATGAGAACACTGCTGTGTGTTTCACTACAGAAATGGAGTTAAATCCCAGGCTCTGAGTCTTCCTACAAGCAAGACTTCGTTTCAGGTAAGGGCAGTCACTTTTCAGCTCAAACGAACTACATCTTTCACGGAGCTCACACGTTTCTCATCTTAATTGAGAAGCATTTGATGTTAGATGACCAGTGCTTTGTTTCAGTTTCAGAGGAAGAGTTGGACTAGATATGGTCCCTATGTGTAGGAAACACCGTTCATTTGTTCTCAGCACACTCAGATTTCCTGCTGTCTTAGAGACTCTAGAAAGCAAGAGCATGCTTCTCGCTTTAAAACAGAGTGTGATCCATGGATGATACTATGCTGTGTGTTTCACTTCAGAAATGGAGTTAAATCCCATACTCTGTGGCTCCCTACAAGCAAGACTTCGTTTCAGGTAAGGGCAGTCACTTTTCTGCTCAAAGGAACTACATCGTTCACGAAGCTCACACGATTCTCATCTTAACTGACAAGCATTGGATGTTAGAGGACCAGTGCTTTGTATCTGTTTCAGAAGCAGAGTTGGACTAGATATGGTCCCTATGTGTAGGAAACACCGTTCTTTTGTTCTCAGCACACTCACGTTTCCTGCTCTCTTAGAGACTCTAGAAAGCAAGAGCGTGCTTCTCGCTCTAAAGCAGAGTGTGATCCATGGATGAGAACTATGCTATGTGTTTGTCTTCAGAAATGGATTTAAATCCCAGGCTGTGAGTCTTCCTACAAGCAAGACTTCGTTTCAGGTAAGGGCAGTCACTTTTCTGCTCAAAGGAACTACATCGTTCACTGAGCTCACACGTTTCTCATTTTAACTGACAAGCATTGGAAGTTAGAGCGTCAGTGCTTTGTTATAGTTTCAGAAGCAGAGTTGGACTAGATATGGTCCATATGTGTAGGAAACACCGTTCTTTTGTTCTCAGGAAACTCAATTTTCCTGCTGTTTTAGAGACTCTAGAAAGCAAGAGCATGCTTCTTATTCTAACGCAGAGTGTGATCAATGGATGAGAACACAGCTATGTGTTTCACTTCAGAAATGGAGTTAAATCCCAGGCTCTGAGTCTTCCCACAAGCAAGACTTCGTTTCAGGTGAGGGCAGTCACTTTTCTGCTCAAACGAACTACATCGTTCACGAAGCTCACACGTTTCTCATCTTAACTGACAAGCATTGGATGTTAGAGGACCAGTGCTTTGTATCAGTTTCAGAAGACGAGTTGGACTAGATATGGTCCTTATGTGTAGGAAACACCGTTCTTTTGTTCTCAGCAAACTCACGTTTCCTGCTGTCTTAGTGACTCTAGAAAGCAAGAGCGTGCTTCTTTCTAAAGCAGAGTGTGATCCATGGATGAGAACTATGCTGTGTGTTTGCCTTCAGAAAAGTAGTTCAATCCCAGCCTCTATGTCTTCCTACAGGCAAGACTTCGTTTCAGGTAAGGGCAGTCACTTTTCAGCTCAAACGAACTACATCTTTCACGGAGCTCACACTTTTTCATCTTAACTGACAAGCATTGGATGTTAGAGGACCAGTGCTTTGTATCAGTTTCAGAAGCAGAGTTCGACTAGATATGGTCCATATGTGTAGGAAACAC
Source organism: Onychomys leucogaster (assembly GCA_949786385.1). Lineage (NCBI taxonomy): Eukaryota > Metazoa > Chordata > Mammalia > Rodentia > Cricetidae > Onychomys > Onychomys leucogaster. Next base: position 38,631 of record CATKUP010000526.1, read on the forward strand.
CGTTGTTTTGTTCTGGGCACACTCAGATTTCCTGCAGTCTTAGAGACTCTAGAAAGCAAGAGTGTGCTTCTCGCTCTAAAGCAGAGTGTGATCCATGGATGAGAACACTGCTGTGTGTTTCACATCAGAAATGGAGTTAAATCCCAGGCTCTGAGTCTTCCTACAAGCAAGACTTCGTTTCAGGTATGGGCAGTCACTTTTCAGCTCAAAGGAACTACATCTTTCACGGAGCTCACACGTTTCTCATCTTAACTGACAAGCATTGGATGTTAGAGGACCTGTGCTTTGTATCAGTTTCAGAAGAAAAATTGGACTAGATATGGTCCATATGTGTAGTAAACAGCGTTCTTTTTTTCTCAGCACACTCACGTTTTCTGCTGTCTTAGAGAGTCTAGAAAGCAAGAGCGTGCTTCTCGCTCTAAATCAGAGTGTGATCCATGGATGAGAACTATGCTATGTGTTTGCCTTCAGAAATGGAGTTAAATCCCAGGCTGTGAGTCTTCCTACAAGCAAGACTTCGTTTCAGGTAAGGGCAGTCACTTTTCTGCTCAAAGGAACTACATCGTTCACTGAGCTCACACGTTTCTCATTTTAACTGACAAGCATTGGATGTTAGAGGGTCAGTGCTTTGTATCAGTTTCAGAAGCAGAGTTGGAGTAGATATGGTCCGTATTTGTAGGAAACACCGTTCTTTTGTTCTCAGCAAACTCATGTTTCCTGCTGTCTTAGAGACTCTAGAAAGCAAGAGCATGCTTCTTATTCTAACGCAGAGTGTGATCAATGAATGAGAACACTGCTGTGTGTTTCACTTCAGAAATGGAGTTTAATCCCAGGCTCTGAGTCTTCCTACAAGCAAGACTTCGTTTCACGTGAGGGCAGTCACTTTTCTGCTCAAACGAACTACATCGTTCACGAAGCTCACACGTTTCTCATCTTAACTGACAAGCATTGGATGTTAGAGGACAAGTGCTTTGTATCAGTTTCAGAAGATGAGTTGGACTAGATATGGTCCTTATGTGTAGGAAACACCGTTCTTTTGTTCTCAGCAAACTCACGTTTCCTGCTGTCTTAGAGACTCTAGAAAGCAAGAGTGTGCTTCTCGCTCTAAAGCAGAGTGTGATCCATGGATGAGAACTATGCTGTGTGTTTGCCTTCAGAAAAGTAGTTAAATCCCAGCCTCTATGTCTTCCTACAGGCAAGACTTCGTTTCAGGTAAGGGCAGTCACTTTTCAGCTCAAACGAACTACACCTTTCAAGGAGCTCACACGTTTCTCATCTTAACTGACAAGCATTGGATGTTAGAGGACCAGTGCTTTGTATCAGTTTCAGAAGCAGAGTTCGACTAGATATGGTCCATATGTGTAGGAAACACCGTTCTTTTGTTCTCAGCAAACTCACGTTTCCTGCTGTCTTAGAGAATCTAGAAAGAAGAGCATGCTTCTTGTTCAAACGCAGAGTGTGATCAATGGATGAGAACACTGCTGTGTGTTTCACTACAGAAATGGAGTTAAATCCCAGGGTCTGAGTCTTCCTACAAGCAAGACTTCGTTTCAGGTAAGGGCAGTCACTTTTCAGCTCAAAAGAACTACATCTTTCACGGAGCTCACACGTTTCTCATCTTAATTGAGAAGCATTTGATGTTAGATGACCAGTGCTTTGTTTCAGTTTCAGAGGAAGAGTTGGACTAGATATGGTCCCTATGTGTAGGAAACACCGTTCATTTGTTCTCAGCACACTCAGATTTCCTGCTGTCTTAGAGACTCTAGAAAGCAAGAGCATGCTTCTCGCTTTAAAACAGAGTGTGATCCATGGATGATACTATGCTGTGTGTTTCACTTCAGAAATGGAGTTAAATCCCATACTCTGTGTCTCCCTACAAGCAAGACTTCGTTTCAGGTAAGGGCAGTCACTTTTCTGCTCAAAGGAACTACATCGTTCACGAAGCTCACACGTTTCTCATCTTAACTGACAAGCATTGGATGTTAGAGGACCAGTGCTTTGTATCTGTTTCAGAAGCAGAGTTGGACTAGATATGGTCCGTATGTGTAGGAAACACCGTTCTTTTGTTCTCAGCACACTCACGTTTCCTGCTCTCTTAGAGACTCTAGAAAGCAAGAGCGTGCTTCTTGCTCTAAAGCAGAGTGTGATCCATGGATGAGAACTATGCTATGTGTTTGTCTTCAGAAATGGATTTAAATCCCAGGCTGTGAGTCTTCCTACAAGCAAGACTTCGTTTCAGGTAAGGGCAGTCACTTTTCTGCTCAAAGGAACTACATCGTTCACTGAGCTCACACGTTTCTCATTTTAACTGACAAGCATTGGAAGTTAGAGCGTCAGTGCTTTGTTATAGTTTCAGAAGCAGAGTTGGACTAGATATGGTCCATATGTGTAGGAAACACCGTTCTTTTGTTCTCAGGAAACTCAATGTTCCTGCTGTTTTAGAGACTCTAGAAAGCAAGAGCATGCTTCTTATTCTAACGCAGAGTGTGATCAATGGATGAGAACACAGCTATGTGTTTCACTTCAGAAATGGAGTTAAATCCCAGGCTCTGAGTCTTCCCACAAGCAAGACTTCGTTTCAGGTGAGGGCAGTCACTTTTCTGCTCAAACGAACTACATCGTTCACGAAGCTCACACGTTTCTCATCTTAACTGACAAGCATTGGATGTTAGAGGACCAGTGCTTTGTATCAGTTTCAGAAAGAGTTGGACTAGATATGGTCCTTATGTGTAGGAAACACCGTTCTTTTGTTCTCAGCAAACTCACGTTTCCTGCTGTCTTAGTGACTCTAGAAAGCAAGAGCGTGCTTCTTTCTAAAGCAGAGTGTGATCCATGGATGAGAACTATGCTGTGTGTTTGCCTTCAGAAAAGTAGTTCAATCCCAGCCTCTATGTCTTCCTACAGGCAAGACTTCGTTTCAGGTAAGGGCAGTCACTTTTCAGCTCAAACGAACTACATCTTTCACGGAGCTCACACTTTTTCATCTTAACTGACAAGCATTGGATGTTAGAGGACCAGTGCTTTGTATCAGTTTCAGAAGCAGAGTTCGACTTGATATGGTCCATATGTGTAGGAAACACCGTTCTTTTGTTCTCAGCAAACTCAAGTTTCCTGCTGTCTTAGAGACTCTAGAAAGAAGAGCATGCTTCTTGTTCAAACGCAGAGTGTGATCAATGGATGAGAACACTGCTGTGTGTTTCACTTCAGAAATGGAGTTAAATCCCAGGCTCTGAGTCTTCCTACAAGCAAGACTTCGTTTCAGGTAAGGGCAGTCACTTTTCTGCTCAAATGAACTACATCGTTCACTGAGCTAACACGTTTCTCATCTTAACTGACAAGCATTGGAAGTTAGAGGGTCAGTGCTTTGTATCAGTTTCAGAAGCAGATTTGGACTAGATATGGTCCATATGTGTAGGAAACCTCGTTGTTTTGTTCTGGGCACACTCAGATTTCCTGCAGTCTTAGAGACTCTAGAAAGCAAGAGTGAGCTTCTCACTCTAAAGCAGAGTGTGATCCATGGATGAGAACACTGCTGTGTGTTTCACATCAGAAATGGAGTTAAATCCCAGGCTCTGAGTCTTCCTACAAGCAAGACTTCGTTTCAGGTATGGGCAGTCACTTTTCAGCTCAAAGGAACTACATCTTTCACGGAGCTCACACGTTTCTCATCTTAACTGACAAGCATTGGATGTTAGAGGACCTGTGCTTTGTATCAGTTTCAGAAGAAAAATTGGACTAGATATGGTCCGTATGTGTAGTAAACACCGTTCTTTTTTTCTCAGCACACTCACGTTTTCTGCTGTCTTAGAGAGTCTAGAAAGCAAGAGCGTGCTTCTCGCTCTAAATCAGAGTGTGATCCATGGATGAGAACTATGCTATGTGTTTGCCTTCAGAAATGGAGTTAAATCCCAGGCTGTGAGTCTTCCTACAATCAAGACTTCGTTTCAGGTAAGGGCAGTCACTTTTCTGCTCAAAGGAACTACATCGTTCACTGAGCTCACACGTTTCTCATTTTAACTGACAAGCATTGGATGTTAGAGGGTCAGTGCTTTGTATCAGTTTCAGAAGCAGAGTTGGAGTAGATATGGTCCGTATTTGTAGGAAACACCGTTCTTTTGTTCTCAGCAAACTCATGTTTCCTGCTGTCTTAGAGACTCTAGAAAGCAAGAGCATGCTTCTTATTCTAAAGCAGAGTGTGATCAATGAATGAGAACACTGCTGTGTGTTTCACTTCAGAAATGGAGTTAAATCCCAGGCTCTGAGTCTTCCTACAAGCAAGACTTCGTTTCACGTGAGGGCAGTCACTTTTCTGCTCAAACGAACTACATCGTTCACGAAGCTCACACGTTTCTCATCTTAACTGACAAGCATTGGATGTTAGAGGACAAGTGCTTTGTATCAGTTTCAGAAGATGAGTTGGACTAGATATGGTCCTTATGTGTAGGAAACACCGTTCTTTTGTTCTCAGCAAACTCACGTTTCCTGCTGTCTTAGAGACTCTAGAAAGCAAGAGTGTGCTTCTCGCTCTAAAGCAGAGTGTGATCCATGGATGAGAACTATGCTGTGTGTTTGCCTTCAGAAAAGTAGTTAAATCCCAGCCTCTATGTCTTCCTACAGGCAAGACTTCGTTTCAGGTAAGGGCAGTCACTTTTCAGCTCAAACGAACTACACCTTTCAAGGAGCTCACACGTTTCTCATCTTAACTGACAAGCATTGGATGTTAGAGGACCAGTGCTTTGTATCAGTTTCAGAAGCAGAGTTCGACTAGATATGGTCCATATGTGTAGGAAACACCGTTCTTTTGTTCTCAGCAAACTCACGTTTCCTGCTGTCTTAGAGAATCTAGAAAGAAGAGCATGCTTCTTGTTCAAACGCAGAGTGTGATCAATGGATGAGAACACTGCTGTGTGTTTCACTACAGAAATGGAGTTAAATCCCAGGGTCTGAGTCTTCCTACAAGCAAGACTTCGTTTCAGGTAAGGGCAGTCACTTTTCAGCTCAAACGAACTACATCTTTCACGGAGCTCACACGTTTCTCATCTTAATTGAGAAGCATTTGATGTTAGATGACCAGTGCTTTGTTTCAGTTTCAGAGGAAGAGTTGGACTAGATATGGTCCCTATGTGTAGGAAACACCGTTCATTTGTTCTCAGCACACTCAGATTTCCTGCTGTCTTAGAGACTCTAGAAAGCAAGAGCATGCTTCTCGCTTTAAAACAGAGTGTGATCCATGGATGATACTATGCTGTGTGTTTCACTTCAGAAATGGAGTTAAATCCCATACTCTGTGTCTCCCTACAAGCAAGACTTCGTTTCAGGTAAGGGCAGTCACTTTTCTGCTCAAAGGAACTACATCGTTCACGAAGCTCACACGTTTCTCATCTTAACTGACAAGCATTGGATGTTAGAGGACCAGTGCTTTGTATCTGTTTCAGAAGCAGAGTTGGACTAGATATGGTCCCTATGTGTAGGAAACACCGTTCTTTTGTTCTCAGCACACTCACGTTTCCTGCTCTCTTAGAGACTCTAGAAAGCAAGAGCGTGCTTCTTGCTCTAAAGCAGAGTGTGATCCATGGATGAGAACTATGCTATGTGTTTGTCTTCAGAAATGGATTTAAATCCCAGGCTGTGAGTCTTCCTACAAGCAAGACTTCGTTTCAGGTAAGGGCAGTCACTTTTCTGCTCAAAGGAACTACATCGTTCACTGAGCTCACACGTTTCTCATTTTAACTGACAAGCATTGGAAGTTAGAGCGTCAGTGCTTTGTTATAGTTTCAGAAGCAGAGTTGGACTAGATATGGTCCATATGTGTAGGAAACACCGTTCTTTTGTTCTCAGGAAACTCAATTTTCCTGCTGTTTTAGAGACTCTAGAAAGCAAGAGCATGCTTCTTATTCTAACGCAGAGTGTGATCAATGGATGAGAACACAGCTATGTGTTTCACTTCAGAAATGGAGTTAAATCCCAGGCTCTGAGTCTTCCCACAAGCAAGACTTCGTTTCAGGTGAGGGCAGTCACTTTTCTGCTCAAACGAACTACATCGTTCACGAAGCTCACACGTTTCTCATCTTAACTGACAAGCATTGGATGTTAGAGGACCAGTGCTTTGTATCAGTTTCAGAAAGAGTTGGACTAGATATGGTCCTTATGTGTAGGAAACACCGTTCTTTTGTTCTCAGCAAACTCACGTTTCCTGCTGTCTTAGTGACTCTAGAAAGCAAGAGCGTGCTTCTTTCTAAAGCAGAGTGTGATCCATGGATGAGAACTATGCTGTGTGTTTGCCTTCAGAAAAGTAGTTCAATCCCAGCCTCTATGTCTTCCTACAGGCAAGACTTCGTTTCAGGTAAGGGCAGTCACTTTTCAGCTCAAACGAACTACATCTTTCACGGAGCTCACACTTTTTCATCTTAACTGACAAGCATTGGATGTTAGAGGACCAGTGCTTTGTATCAGTTTCAGAAGCAGAGTTCGACTAGATATGGTCCATATGTGTAGGAAACACCGTTCTTTTGTTCTCAGCAAACTCAAGTTTCCTGCTGTCTTAGAGACTCTAGAAAGAAGAGCATGCTTCTTGTTCAAACGCAGAGTGTGATCAATGGATGAGAACACTGCTGTGTGTTTCACTTCAGAAATGGAGTTAAATCCCAGGCTCTGAGTCTTCCTACAAGCAAGACTTCGTTTCAGGTAAGGGCAGTCACTTTTCTGCTCAAATGAACTACATCGTTCACTGAGCTAACACGTTTCTCATCTTAACTGACAAGCATTGGAAGTTAGAGGGTCAGTGCTTTGTATCAGTTTCAGAAGCAGATTTGGACTAGATATGGTCCATATGTGTAGGAAACCTCGTTGTTTTGTTCTGGGCACACTCAGATTTCCGGCAGTCTTAGAGACTCTAGAAAGCAAGAGTGAGCTTCTCACTCTAAAGCAGAGTGTGATCCATGGATGAGAACACTGCTGTGTGTTTCACATCAGAAATGGAGTTAAATCCCAGGCTCTGAGTCTTCCTACAAGCAAGACTTCGTTTCAGGTATGGGCAGTCACTTTTCAGCTCAAAGGAACTACATCTTTCACGGAGCTCACACGTTTCTCATCTTAACTGACAAGCATTGGATGTTAGAGGACCTGTGCTTTGTATCAGTTTCAGAAGAAAAATTGGACTAGATATGGTCCGTATGTGTAGTAAACACCGTTCTTTTTTTCTCAGCACACTCACGTTTTCTGCTGTCTTAGAGAGTCTAGAAAGCAAGAGCGTGCTTCTCGCTCTAAATCAGAGTGTGATCCATGGATGAGAACTATGCTATGTGTTTGCCTTCAGAAATGGAGTTAAATCCCAGGCTGTGAGTCTTCCTACAAGCAAGACTTCGTTTCAGGTAAGGGCAGTCACTTTTCTGCTCAAAGGAACTACATCGTTCACTGAGCTCACACGTTTCTCATTTTAACTGACAAGCATTGGATGTTAGAGGGTCAGTGCTTTGTATCAGTTTCAGAAGCAGAGTTGGAGTAGATATGGTCCGTATTTGTAGGAAACACCGTTCTTTTGTTCTCAGCAAACTCATGTTTCCTGCTGTCTTAGAGACTCTAGAAAGCAAGAGCATGCTTCTTATTCTAAAGCAGAGTGTGATCAATGAATGAGAACACTGCTGTGTGTTTCACTTCAGAAATGGAGTTAAATCCCAGGCTCTGAGTCTTCCTACAAGCAAGACTTCGTTTCACGTGAGGGCAGTCACTTTTCTGCTCAAACGAACTACATCGTTCACGAAGCTCACACGTTTCTCATCTTAACTGACAAGCATTGGATGTTAGAGGACAAGTGCTTTGTATCAGTTTCAGAAGATGAGTTGGACTAGATATGGTCCTTATGTGTAGGAAACACCGTTCTTTTGTTCTCAGCAAACTCACGTTTCCTGCTGTCTTAGAGACTCTAGAAAGCAAGAGTGTGCTTCTCGCTCTAAAGCAGAGTGTGATCCATGGATGAGAACTATGCTGTGTGTTTGCCTTCAGAAAAGTAGTTAAATCCCAGCCTCTATGTCTTCCTACAGGCAAGACTTCGTTTCAGGTAAGGGCAGTCACTTTTCAGCTCAAACGAACTACACCTTTCAAGGAGCTCACACGTTTCTCATCTTAACTGACAAGCATTGGATGTTAGAGGACCAGTGCTTTGTATCAGTTTCAGAAGCAGAGTTCGACTAGATATGGTCCATATGTGTAGGAAACACCGTTCTTTTGTTCTCAGCAAACTCACGTTTCCTGCTGTCTTAGAGAATCTAGAAAGAAGAGCATGCTTCTTGTTCAAACGCAGAGTGTGATCAATGGATGAGAACACTGCTGTGTGTTTCACTACAGAAATGGAGTTAAATCCCAGGGTCTGAGTCTTCCTACAAGCAAGACTTCGTTTCAGGTAAGGGCAGTCACTTTTCAGCTCAAACGAACTACATCTTTCACGGAGCTCACACGTTTCTCATCTTAATTGAGAAGCATTTGATGTTAGATGACCAGTGCTTTGTTTCAGTTTCAGAGGAAGAGTTGGACTAGATATGGTCCCTATGTGTAGGAAACACCGTTCATTTGTTCTCAGCACACTCAGATTTCCTGCTGTCTTAGAGACTCTAGAAAGCAAGAGCATGCTTCTCGCTTTAAAACAGAGTGTGATCCATGGATGATACTATGCTGTGTGTTTCACTTCAGAAATGGAGTTAAATCCCATACTCTGTGTCTCCCTACAAGCAAGACTTCGTTTCAGGTAAGGGCAGTCACTTTTCTGCTCAAAGGAACTACATCGTTCACGAAGCTCACACGTTTCTCATCTTAACTGACAAGCATTGGATGTTAGAGGACCAGTGCTTTGTATCTGTTTCAGAAGCAGAGTTGGACTAGATATGGTCCCTATGTGTAGGAAACACCGTTCTTTTGTTCTCAGCACACTCACGTTTCCTGCTCTCTTAGAGACTCTAGAAAGCAAGAGCGTGCTTCTCGCTCTAAAGCAGAGTGTGATCCATGGATGAGAACTATGCTATGTGTTTGTCTTCAGAAATGGATTTAAATCCCAGGCTGTGAGTCTTCCTACAAGCAAGACTTCGTTTCAGGTAAGGGCAGTCACTTTTCTGCTCAAAGGAACTACATCGTTCACTGAGCTCACACGTTTCTCATTTTAACTGACAAGCATTGGAAGTTAGAGCGTCAGTGCTTTGTTATAGTTTCAGAAGCAGAGTTGGACTAGATATGGTCCATATGTGTAGGAAACACCGTTCTTTTGTTCTCAGGAAACTCAATTTTCCTGCTGTTTTAGAGACTCTAGAAAGCAAGAGCATGCTTCTTATTCTAACGCAGAGTGTGATCAATGGATGAGAACACAGCTATGTGTTTCACTTCAGAAATGGAGTTAAATCCCAGGCTCTGAGTCTTCCCACAAGCAAGACTTCGTTTCAGGTGAGGGCAGTCACTTTTCTGCTCAAACGAACTACATCGTTCACGAAGCTCACACGTTTCTCATCTTAACTGACAAGCATTGGATGTTAGAGGACCAGTGCTTTGTATCAGTTTCAGAAGACGAGTTGGACTAGATATGGTCCTTATGTGTAGGAAACACCGTTCTTTTGTTCTCAGCAAACTCACGTTTCCTGCTGTCTTAGTGACTCTAGAAAGCAAGAGCGTGCTTCTTTCTAAAGCAGAGTGTGATCCATGGATGAGAACTATGCTGTGTGTTTGCCTTCAGAAAAGTAGTTCAATCCCAGCCTCTATGTCTTCCTACAGGCAAGACTTCGTTTCAGGTAAGGGCAGTCACTTTTCAGCTCAAACGAACTACATCTTTCACGGAGCTCACACTTTTTCATCTTAACTGACAAGCATTGGATGTTAGAGGACCAGTGCTTTGTATCAGTTTCAGAAGCAGAGTTCGACTAGATATGGTCCATATGTGTAGGAAACACCGTTCTTTTGTTCTCAGCAAACTCAAGTTTCCTGCTGTCTTAGAGACTCTAGAAAGAAGAGCATGCTTCTTGTTCAAACGCAGAGTGTGATCAATGGATGAGAACACTGCTGTGTGTTTCACTTCAGAAATGGAGTTAAATCCCAGGCTCTGAGTCTTCCTACAAGCAAGACTTCGTTTCAGGTAAAGGCAGTCACTTTTCTGCTCAAATGAACTACATCGTTCACTGAGCTAACACGTTTCTCATCTTAACTGACAAGCATTGGAAGTTAGAGGGTCAGTGCTTTGTATCAGTTTCAGAAGCAGATTTGGACTAGATATGGTCCATATGTGTAGGAAACCTCGTTGTTTTGTTCTGGGCACACTCAGATTTCCTGCAGTCTTAGAGACTCTAGAAAGCAAGAGTGTGCTTCTCGCTCTAAAGCAGAGTGTGATCCATGGATGAGAACACTGCTGTGTGTTTCACATCAGAAATGGAGTTAAATCCCAGGCTCTGAGTCTTCCTACAAGCAAGACTTCGTTTCAGGTATGGGCAGTCACTTTTCAGCTCAAAGGAACTACATCTTTCACGGAGCTCACACGTTTCTCATCTTAACTGACAAGCATTGGATGTTAGAGGACCTGTGCTTTGTATCAGTTTCAGAAGAAAAATTGGACTAGATATGGTCCGTATGTGTAGTAAACACCGTTCTTTTTTTCTCAGCACACTCACGTTTTCTGCTGTCTTAGAGAGTCTAGAAAGCAAGAGCGTGCTTCTCGCTCTAAATCAGAGTGTGATCCATGGATGAGAACTATGCTATGTGTTTGCCTTCAGAAATGGAGTTAAATCCCAGGCTGTGAGTCTTCCTACAAGCAAGACTTCGTTTCAGGTAAGGGCAGTCACTTTTCTGCTCAAAGGAACTACATCGTTCACTGAGCTCACACGTTTCTCATTTTAACTGACAAGCATTGGATGTTAGAGGGTCAGTGCTTTGTATCAGTTTCAGAAGCAGAGTTGGAGTAGATATGGTCCGTATTTGTAGGAAACACCGTTCTTTTGTTCTCAGCAAACTCATGTTTCCTGCTGTCTTAGAGACTCTAGAAAGCAAGAGCATGCTTCTTATTCTAACGCAGAGTGTGATCAATGTATGAGAACACTGCTGTGTGTTTCACTTCAGAAATGGAGTTAAATCCCAGGCTCTGAGTCTTCCTACAAGCAAGACTTCGTTTCACGTGAGGGCAGTCACTTTTCTGCTCAAACGAACTACATCGTTCACGAAGCTCACACGTTTCTCATCTTAACTGACAAGCATTGGATGTTAGAGGACAAGTGCTTTGTATCAGTTTCAGAAGATGAGTTGGACTAGATATGGTCCTTATGTGTAGGAAACACCGTTCTTTTGTTCTCAGCAAACTCACGTTTCCTGCTGTCTTAGAGACTCTAGAAAGCAAGAGTGTGCTTCTCGCTCTAAAGCAGAGTGTGATCCATGGATGAGAACTATGCTGTGTGTTTGCCTTCAGAAAAGTAGTTAAATCCCAGCCTCTATGTCTTCCTACAGGCAAGACTTCGTTTCAGGTAAGGGCAGTCACTTTTCAGCTCAAACGAACTACACCTTTCAAGGAGCTCACACGTTTCTCATCTTAATTGAGAAGCATTTGATGTTAGATGACCAGTGCTTTGTTTCAGTTTCAGAGAAAGTGTTGGACTAGATATGGTCCCTATGTGTAGGAAACACCGTTCATTTGTTCTCAACACACTCAGATTTCCTGCTGTCTTAGAGACTCTAGAAAGCAAGAGCATGCTTCTCGCTTTAAAACAGAGTGTGATCCATGGATGATACAATGCTGTGTGTTTCACTTCAGAAATGGAGTTAAATCCCATACTCTTTGTCTCCCTACAAGCAAGACTTCGTTTCAGGTAAGGGCAGTCACTTTTCTGCTCAAAGGAACTACATCGTTCACGAAGCTCACACGTTTCTCATCTTAACTGACAAGCATTGGATGTTAGAGGACCAGTGCTTTGTATCTGTTTCAGAAGCAGAGTTGGACTAGATATGGTCCCTATGTGTAGGAAACACCGTTCTTTTTTTCTCAGCACACTCACGTTTCCTGCTGTCTTAGAGACTCTAGAAAGCAAGAGCGTGCTTCTCGCTCTAAAGCAGAGTGTGATCCATGGATGAGAACTATGCTATGTGTTTGTCTTCAGAAATGGATTTAAATCCCAGGCTGTGAGTCTTCCTACAAGAAAGACTTCGTTTCAGGTAAGGGCAGTCACTTTTCTGCTCAAAGGAACTACATCGTTCACTGAGCTCAGACGTTTCTCATTTTAACTGACAAGCATTGGAAGTTAGAGCGTCAGTGCTTTGTTATAGTTTCAGAAGCAGAGTTGGACTAGATATGGTCCATATGTGTAGGAAACACCGTTCTTTTGTTCTCAGGAAACTCAAGTTTCCTGCTGTTTTAGAGACTCTAGAAAGCAAGAGCATGCTTCTTATTCTAACGCAGAGTGTGATCAATGGATGAGAACACTGCTATGTGTTTCACTTCAGAAATGGAGTTAAATCACAGGCTCTGAGTCTTCCCACAAGCAAGACTTCGTTTCAGGTGAGGGCAGTCACTTTTCTGCTCAAACGAACTACATCGTTCACGAAGCTCACACGTTTCTCATCTTAACTGACAAGCATTGGATGTTAGAGGACCAGTGCTTTGTATCAGTTTCAGAAGACGAGTTGGACTAGATATGGTCCTTATGTGTAGGAAACACCGTTCTTTTGTTCTCAGCAAACTCACGTTTCCTGCTGTCTTAGTGACTCTAGAAAGCAAGAGCGTGCTTCTTTCTAAAGCAGAGTGTGATCCATGGATGAGAACTATGCTGTGTGTTTGCCTTCAGAAAAGTAGTTCAATCCCAGCCTCTATGTCTTCCTACAGGCAAGACTTCGTTTCAGGTAAGGGCAGTCACTTTTCAGCTCAAACGAACTACATCTTTCACGGAGCTCACACTTTTTCATCTTAACTGACAAGCATTGGATGTTAGAGGACCAGTGCTTTGTATCAGTTTCAGAAGCAGAGTTCGACTAGATATGGTCCATATGTGTAGGAAACACCGTTCTTTTGTTCTCAGCAAACTCACGTTTCCTGCTGTCTTAGAGACTCTAGAAAGAAGAGCATGCTTCTTGTTCAAACGCAGAGTGTGATCAATGGATGAGAACACTGCTGTGTGTTTCACTTCAGAAATGGAGTTAAATCCCAGGCTCTGAGTCTTCCTACAAGCAAGACTTCGTTTCAGGTAAGGGCAGTCACTTTTCTGCTCAAATGAACTACATCGTTCACTGAGCTAACACGTTTCTCATCTTAAATGACAAGCATTGGAAGTTAGAGGGTCAGTGCTTTGTATCAGTTTCAGAAGCAGATTTGGACTAGATATGGTCCATATGTGTAGGAAACACCGTTGTTTTGTTCTGGGCACACTCAGATTTCCTGCAGTCTTAGAGACTCTAGAAAGCAAGAGTGTGCTTCTCGCTCTAAAGCAGAGTGTGATCCATGGATGAGAACACTGCTGTGTGTTTCACATCAGAAATGGAGTTAAATCCCAGGCTCTGAGTCTTCCTACAAGCAAGACTTCGTTTCAGGTAAGGGCAGTCACTTTTGTGCTCAAAGGAACTACATCGTTCACGAAGCTCACACGTTTCTCATCTTAACTGACAAGCATTGGATGTTAGAGGACCAGTGCTTTGTATCTGTTTCAGAAGCAGAGTTGGACTAGATATGGTCCCTATGTGTAGGAAACACCGTTCTTTTTTTCTCAGCACACTCACGTTTCCTGCTGTCTTAGAGACTCTAGAAAGCAAGAGCGTGCTTCTCGCTCTAAATCAGAGTGTGATCCATGGATGAGAACTATGCTATGTGTTTGTCTTCAGAAATGGATTTAAATCCCAGGCTGTGAGTCTTCCTACAAGCAAGACTTCGTTTCAGGTAAGGGCAGTCACTTTTCTGCTCAAAGGAACTACATCGTTCACTGAGCTCAGACGTTTCTCATTTTAACTGACAAGCATTGGAAGTTAGAGCGTCAGTGCTTTGTTATAGTTTCAGAAGCAGAGTTGGACTAGATATGGTCCATATGTGTAGGAAACACCGTTCTTTTGTTCTCAGGAAACTCAAGTTTCCTGCTGTTTTAGAGACTCTAGAAAGCAAGAGCATGCTTCTTATTCTAACGCAGAGTGTGATCAATGGATGAGAACACTGCTGTGTGTTTCACTTCAGAAATGGAGTTAAATCCCAGGCTCTGAGTCTTCCCACAAGCAAGACTTCGTTTCAGGTGAGGGCAGTCACTTTTCTGCTCAAACGAACTACATCGTTCACGAAGCTCACACGTTTCTCATCTTAACTGACAAGCATTGGATGTTAGAGGACCAGTGCTTTGTATCAGTTTCAGAAGACGAGTTGGACTAGATATGGTCCTTATGTGTAGGAAACACCGTTCTTTTGTTCTCAGCAAACTCACGTTTCCTGCTGTCTTAGTGACTCTAGAAAGCAAGAGCGTGCTTCTTTCTAAAGCAGAGTGTGATCCATGGATGAGAACTATGCTGTGTGTTTGCCTTCAGAAAAGTAGTTCAATCCCAGCCTCTATGTCTTCCTACAGGCAAGACTTCGTTTCAGGTAAGGGCAGTCACTTTTCAGCTCAAACGAACTACATCTTTCACGGAGCTCACACTTTTTCATCTTAACTGACAAGCATTGGATGTTAGAGGACCAGTGCTTTGTATCAGTTTCAGAAGCAGAGTTCGACTAGATATGGTCCATATGTGTAGGAAACACCGTTCTTTTGTTCTCAGCAAACTCACGTTTCCTGCTGTCTTAGAGACTCTAGAAAGAAGAGCATGCTTCTTGTTCAAACGCAGAGTGTGATCAATGGATGAGAACACTGCTGTGTGTTTCACTTCAGAAATGGAGTTAAATCCCAGGCTCTGAGTCTTCCTACAAGCAAGACTTCGTTTCAGGTAAGGGCAGTCACTTTTCTGCTCAAATGAACTACATCGTTCACTGAGCTAACACGTTTCTCATCTTAACGGACAAGCATTGGAAGTTAGAGGGTCAGTGCTTTGTATCAGTTTCAGAAGCAGATTTGGACTAGATATGGTCCATATGTGTAGGAAACACCGTTGTTTTGTTCTGGGCACACTCAGATTTCCTGCAGTCTTAGAGACTCTAGAAAGCAAGAGTGTGCTTCTCGCTCTAAAGCAGAGTGTGATCCATGGATGAGAACACTGCTGTGTGTTTCACATCAGAAATGGAGTTAAATCCCAGGCTCTGAGTCTTCCTACAAGCAAGACTTCGTTTCAGGTATGGGCAGTCACTTTTCAGCTCAAAGGAACTACATCTTTCACGGAGCTCACACGTTTCTCATCTTAACTGACAAGCATTGGATGTTAGAGGACCTGTGCTTTGTATCAGTTTCAGAAGAAAAATTGGACTAGATATGGTCCGTATGTGTAGTAAACACCGTTCTTTTTTTCTCAGCACACTCACGTTTTCTGCTGTCTTAGAGAGTCTAGAAAGCAAGAGCGTGCTTCTCGCTCTAAATCAGAGTGTGATCCATGGATGAGAACTATGCTATGTGTTTGCCTTCAGAAATGGAGTTAAATCCCAGGCTGTGAGTCTTCCTACAAGCAAGACTTCGTTTCAGGTAAGGGCAGTCACTTTTCTGCTCAAAGGAACTACATCGTTCACTGAGCTCACACGTTTCTCATTTTAACTGACAAGCATTGGATGTTAGAGGGTCAGTGCTTTGTATCAGTTTCAGAAGCAGAGTTGGAGTAGATATGGTCCGTATTTGTAGGAAACACCGTTCTTTTGTTCTCAGCAAACTCATGTTTCCTGCTGTCTTAGAGACTCTAGAAAGCAAGAGCATGCTTCTTATTCTAACGCAGAGTGTGATCAATGAATGAGAACACTGCTGTGTGTTTCACTTCAGAAATGGAGTTAAATCCCAGGCTCTGAGTCTTCCTACAAGCAAGACTTCGTTTCACGTGAGGGCAGTCACTTTTCTGCTCAAACGAACTACATCGTTCACGAAGCTCACACGTTTCTCATCTTAACTGACAAGCATTGGATGTTAGAGGACAAGTGCTTTGTATCAGTTTCAGAAGATGAGCTGGACTAGATATGGTCCTTATGTGTAGGAAACACCGTTCTTTTGTTCTCAGCAAACTCACGTTTCCTGCTGTCTTAGAGACTCTAGAAAGCAAGAGTGTGCTTCTCGCTCTAAAGCAGAGTGTGATCCATGAATGAGAACTATGCTGTGTGTTTGCCTTCAGAAAAGTAGTTAAATCCCAGCCTCTATATCTTCCTACAGGCAAGACTTCGTTTCAGGTAAGGGCAGTCACTTTTCAGCTCAAACGAACTACACCTTTCAAGGAGCTCACACGTTTCTCATCTTAACTGACAAGCATTGGATGTTAGAGGACCAGTGCTTTGTATCAGTTTCAGAAGCAGAGTTCGACTAGATATGGTCCATATGTGTAGGAAACACCGTTCTTTTGTTCTCAGCAAACTCACGTTTCCTGCTGTCTTAGAGACTCTAGAAAGAAGAGCATGCTTCTTGTTCAAACGCAGAGTGTGATCAATGGATGAGAACACTGCTGTGTGTTTCACTACAGAAACGGAGTTAAATCCCAGGCTCTGAGTCTTCCTACAAGCAAGACTTCGTTTCAGGTAAGGGCAGTCACTTTTCAGCTCAAACGAACTACATCTTTCACGGAGCTCACACGTTTCTCATCTTAATTGAGAAGCATTTGATGTTAGATGACCAGTGCTTTGTTTCAGTTTCAGAGGAAGAGTTGGACTAGATATGGTCCCTATGTGTAGGAAACACCGTTCATTTGTTCTCAGCACACTCAGATTTCCTGCTGTCTTAGAGACTCTAGAAAGCAAGAGCATGCTTCTCGCTTTAAAACAGAGTGTGATCCATGGATGATACTATGCTGTGTGTTTCACTTCAGAAATGGAGTTAAATCCCATACTCTGTGTCTCCCTACAAGCAAGACTTCGTTTCAGGTAAGGGCAGTCACTTTTCTGCTCAAAGGAACTACATCGTTCACGAAGCTCACACGTTTCTCATCTTAACTGACAAGCATTGGATGTTAGAGGACCAGTGCTTTGTATCTGTTTCAGAAGCAGAGTTGGACTAGATATGGTCCCTATGTGTAGGAAACACCGTTCTTTTGTTCTCAGCACACTCACGTTTCCTGCTGTCTTAGAGACTCTAGAAAGAAGAGCATGCTTCTTGTTCAAACGAAGAGTGTGATCAATGGATGAGAACACTGCTGTGTGTTTCACTTCAGAAATGGAGTTAAATCCCAGGCTCTGAGTCTTCCTACAAGCAAGACTTCGTTTCAGGTAAGGGCAGTCACTTTTCTGCTCAAATGAACTACATCGTTCACTGAGCTAACACGTTTCTCATCTTAACTGACAAGCATTGGAAGTTAGAGGGTCAGTGCTTTGTATCAGTTTCAGAAGCAGATTTGGACTAGATATGGTCCATATGTGTAGGAAACACCGTTGTTTTGTTCTGGGCACACTCAGATTTCCTGCAGTCTTAGAGACTCTAGAAAGCAAGAGTGTGCTTCTCGCTCTAAAGCAGAGTGTGATCCATGGATGAGAACACTGCTGTGTGTTTCACATCAGAAATGGAGTTAAATCCCAGGCTCTGAGTCTTCCTACAAGCAAGACTTCGTTTCAGGTATGGGCAGTCACTTTTCAGCTCAAAGGAACTACATCTTTCACGGAGCTCACACGTTTCTCATCTTAACTGACAAGCATTAGATGTTAGAGGACCTGTGCTTTGTATCAGTTTCAGAAGAAAAATTGGACTAGATATGGTCCGTATGTGTAGTAAACACCGTTCTTTTTTTCTCAGCACACTCACGTTTTCTGCTGTCTTAGAGAGTCTAGAAAGCAAGAGCGTGCTTCTCGCTCTAAATCAGAGTGTGATCCATGGATGAGAACTATGCTATGTGTTTGCCTTCAGAAATGGAGTTAAATCCCAGGCTGTGAGTCTTCCTACAAGCAAGACTTCGTTTCAGGTAAGGGCAGTCACTTTTCTGCTCAAAGGAACTACATCGTTCGCTGAGCTCACACGTTTCTCATTTTAACTGACAAGCATTGGATGTTAGAGGGTCAGTGCTTTGTATCAGTTTCAGAAGCAGAGTTGGAGTAGATATGGTCCGTATTTGTAGGAAACACCGTTCTTTTGTTCTCAGCAAACTCATGTTTCCTGCTGTCTTAGAGACTCTAGAAAGCAAGAGCATGCTTCTTATTCTAACGCAGAGTGTGATCAATGAATGAGAACACTGCTGTGTGTTTCACTTCAGAAATGGAGTTAAATCCCAGGCTCTGAGTCTTCCTACAAGCAAGACTTCGTTTCACGTGAGGGCAGTCACTTTTCTGCTCAAACGAACTACATCGTTCACGAAGCTCACACGTTTCTCATCTTAACTGACAAGCATTGGATGTTAGAGGACAAGTGCATTGTATCAGTTTCAGAAGATGAGTTGGACTAGATATGGTCCTTATGTGTAGGAAACACCGTTCTTTTGTTCTCAGCAAACTCACGTTTCCTGCTGTCTTAGAGACTCTAGAAAGCAAGAGTGTGCTTCTCGCTCTAAAGCAGAGTGTGATCCATGGATGAGAACTATGCTGTGTGTTTGCCTTCAGAAAAGTAGTTAAATCCCAGCCTCTATGTCTTCCTACAGGCAAGACTTCGTTTCAGGTAAGGGCAGTCACTTTTCAGCTCAAACGAACTACACCTTTCAAGGAGCTCACACGTTTCTCATCTTAATTGAGAAGCATTTGATGTTAGATGACCAGTGCTTTGTTTCAGTTTCAGAGGAAGAGTTGGACTAGATATGGTCCCTATGTGTAGGAAACACCGTTCATTTGTTCTCAGCACACTCAGATTTCCTGCTGTCTTAGAGACTCTAGAAAGCAAGAGCATGCTTCTCGCTTTAAAACAGAGTGTGATCCATGGATGATACTATGCTGTGTGTTTCACTTCAGAAATGGAGTTAAATCCCATACTCTGTGTCTCCCTACAAGCAAGACTTCGTTTCAGGTAAGGGCAGTCACTTTTCTGCTCAAAGGAACTACATCGTTCACGAAGCTCACACGTTTCTCATCTTAACTGACAAGCATTGGATGTTAGAGGACCAGTGCTTTGTATCTGTTTCAGAAGCAGAGTTGGACTAGATATGGTCCCTATGTGTAGGAAACACCGTTCTTTTTTTCTCAGCACACTCACGTTTCCTGCTGTCTTAGAGACTCTAGAAAGCAAGAGCGTGCTTCTCGCTCTAAAGCAGAGTGTGATCCATGGATGAGAACTATGCTATGTGTTTCTCTTCAGAAATGGATTTAAATCCCAGGCTGTGAGTCTTCCTACAAGCAAGACTTCGTTTCAGGTAAGGGCAGTCACTTTTCTGCTCAAAGGAACTACATCGTTCACTGAGCTCACACGTTTCTCATTTTAACTGACAAGCATTGGAAGTTAGAGCGTCAGTGCTTTGTTATAGTTTCACAAGCAGAGTTGGACTAGATATGGTCCATATGTGTAGGAAACACCGTTCTTTTGTTCTCAGGAAACTCAAGTTTCCTGCTGTTTTAGAGACTCTAGAAAGCAAGAGCATGCTTCTTATTCTAACGCAGAGTGTGATCAATGGATGAGAACACTGCTGTGTGTTTCACTTCAGAAATGGAGTTAAATCCCAGGCTCTGAGTCTTCCCACAAGCAAGACTTCGTTTCAGGTGAGGGCAGTCACTTTTCTGCTCAAACGAACTACATCGTTCACGAAGCTCACACGTTTCTCATCTTAACTGACAAGCATTGGATGTTAGAGGACCAGTGCTTTGTATCAGTTTCAGAAGACGAGTTGGACTAGATATGGTCCTTATGTGTAGGAAACACCGTTCTTTTGTTCTCAGCAAACTCACGTTTCCTGCTGTCTTAGTGACTCTAGAAAGCAAGAGCGTGCTTCTTTCTAAAGCAGAGTGTGATCCATGGATGAGAACTATGCTGTGTGTTTGCCTTCAGAAAAGTAGTTCAATCCCAGCCTCTATGTCTTCCTACAGGCAAGACTTCGTTTCAGGTAAGGGCAGTCACTTTTCTGCTCAAATGAACTACATCGTTCACTGAGCTAACACGTTTCTCATCTTAACTGACAAGCATTGGAAGTTAGAGGGTCAGTGCTTCGTATCAGTTTCAGAAGCAGATTTGGACTAGATATGGTCCATATGTGTAGGAAACACCGTTGTTTTGTTCTGGGCACACTCAGATTTTCTGCTGTCTTAGAGACTCTAGAAAGCAAGAGTGTGCTTCTCGCTCTAAAGCAGAGTGTGATCCATGGATGAGAACACTGCTGTGTGTTTCACATCAGAAATGGAGTTAAATCCCAGGCTCTGAGTCTTCCTACAAGCAAGACTTCGTTTCAGGTATGGGCAGTCACTTTTCAGCTCAAAGGAACTACATCTTTCACGGAGCTCACACGTTTCTCATCTTAACTGACAAGCATTGGATGTTAGAGGACCTGTGCTTTGTATCAGTTTCAGAAGAAAAATTGGACTAGATATGATCCGTATGTGTAGTAAACACCGTTCTTTTTTCTCAGCACACTCACGTTTTCTGCTGTCTTAGAGAGTCTAGAAAGCAAGAGCGTGCTTCTCGCTCTAAATCAGAGTGTGATCCATGGATGAGAACTATGCTATGTGTTTGCCTTCAGAAATGGAGTTAAATCCCAGGCTGTGAGTCTTCCTACAAGCAAGACTTCGTTTCAGGTAAGGGCAGTCACTTTTCTGCTCAAAGGAACTACATCGTTCACTGAGCTCACACGTTTCTCATTTTAACTGACAAGCATTGGATGTTAGAGGGTCAGTCCTTTGTATCAGTTTCAGAAGCAGAGTTGGAGTAGATATGGTCCGTATTTGTAGGAAACACCGTTCTTTTGTTCTCAGCAAACTCATGTTTCCTGCTGTCTTAGAGACTCTAGAAAGCAAGAGCATGCTTCTTATTCTAACGCAGAGTGTGATCAATGAATGAGAACACTGCTGTGTGTTTCACTTCAGAAATGGAGTTAAATCCCAGGCTCTGAGTCTTCCTACAAGCAAGACTTCGTTTCACGTGAGGGCAGTCACTTTTCTGCTCAAACGAACTACATCGTTCACGAAGCTCACACGTTTCTCATCTTAACTGACAAGCATTGGATGTTAGAGGACAAGTGCTTTGTATCAGTTTCAGAAGATGAGTTGGACTAGATATGGTCCTTATGTGTAGGAAACACCGTTCTTTTGTTCTCAGCAAACTCACGTTTCCTGCTGTCTTAGAGACTCTAGAAAGCAAGAGTGTGCTTCTCGCTCTAAAGCAGAGTGTGATCCATGGATGAGAACTATGCTGTGTGTTTGCCTTCAGAAAAGTAGTTAAATCCCAGCCTCTATGTCTTCCTACAGGCAAGACTTCGTTTCAGGTAAGGGCAGTCACTTTTCAGCTCAAACGAACTACACCTTTCAAGGAGCTCACACGTTTCTCATCTTAACTGACAAGCATTGGATGTTAGAGGACCAGTGCTTTGTATCAGTTTCAGAAGCAGAGTTCGACTAGATATGGTCTGTATGTGTAGGAAACACCGTTCTTTTGTTCTCAGCAAACTCACGTTTCCTGCTGTCTTAGAGACTCTAGAAAGAAGAGCATGCTTCTTGTTCAAACGAAGAGTGTGATCAATGGATGAGAACACTGCTGTGTGTTTCACTACAGAAATGGAGTTAAATCCCAGGCTCTGAATCTTCCTACAACCAATACTTCGATTCAGGTAAGGGCAGTCACTTTTCTGCTCAAATGAACTACATCGTTCACTGAGCTCACACGTTTCTCATCTTAACTGACAAGCATTGGAAGTTAGAGGGTCAGTGCTTTGTATCAGTTTCAGAAGCAGATTTGGACTAGATATGGTCCATATGTGTAGGAAACACCGTTGTTTTGTTCTGGGCACACTCAGAATTCCTGCTGTCTTAGTGACTCTAGAAAGCAAGAGTGTGCTTCTCGCTCTAAAGCAGAGTGTGATCCATGGATGAGAACACTGCTCTGTGTTTCATATCAGAAATGGAGTTAAATCCCAGGCTCTGAGTCTTCCTACAAGCAAGACTTCGTTTCAGGTAAGGGCAGTCACTTTTCAGCTCAAACGAACTACATCTTTCACGGAGCTCACACGTTTCTCATCTTAACTGACAAGCATTGGATGTTAGAGGACCAGTGCTTTGTGTCAGTTTCAGAAGAAGAGTTGGACTAGATATGGTCCGTATGTGTAGGAAACACCGTTCTTTTTTTCTCAGCACACTCACGTTTCCTTCTGTCTTAGAGAAT
Organism: Onychomys leucogaster; assembly: GCA_949786385.1. Classification (NCBI taxonomy): domain Eukaryota; kingdom Metazoa; phylum Chordata; class Mammalia; order Rodentia; family Cricetidae; genus Onychomys; species Onychomys leucogaster. The sequence continues at coordinate 60,935 of CATKUP010000526.1, forward strand.
CTAGAAAGCAAGAGCGTGCTTCTCGCTCTAAAGCAGAGTGTGAACCATGGATGAGAACTATGCTATGTGTTTGCCTTCAGAAATGGAGTTAAATGCCAGGCTCTGAGTCTTCCTACAAGCAAGACTTCGTTTCAGGTAAGGGCAGTCACTTTTCTTCTCAAACGAAGTACATCGTTAACTGAGCTCACACGTTTCTCATCTTAACTGACAAGCATTGGAAGTTAGAGGGTCAGTGCTTTGTATCAGTTTCAGAAGCAGATTTGGACTAGATATGGTCCATATGTGTAGGAAACACCGTTCTTTTGTTCTGGGCACACTCAGATTTCCTGCTGTCTTAGAGACTCTAGAAAGCAAGAGTGTGCTTCTTGCTCTAAAGCAGAGTGTGATCCATGGATGAAAACTATGCTGTGTGTTTCCCTTCAGAAAAGTAGTTAAATCCCAGGCTGTATGTCTTCCCACAAGCAAGACTTCGTTTCAGGTAAGGGGAGTCACTTTTCATCTCAAACGAACTACATCTTTCATGGAGCTCACACGTTTCTCATCTTAACAGACAAGCATTGGATGTTAGAAGACCAGTGCTTTGTGTCAGTTTCAGAAGCAGAGTTCAACTAGATATGGTCCTTATATGTAGAAAACACCCTTCTTTTGATCTCAGCAAACTCATTTTTCCTGCTGTCTTAGAGACTCTAGAAAGCAAGAGCATGCTTCTTGTTCAAACGCAGAGTGTGATCAATGGATGAGAACACTGCTGTGTGTTTCACTTCAGAAATGGAGTTAAATCCCAGGCTCTGAGTCTTCCTACAAGCAAGACTTCGTTTCAGATAAGGGCAGTCACTTTTCTGCTCAAATGAACTACATCGTACACTGAGCTCACACGTTTCTCATCTTAACTGACAAGCATTGGAAGTTAGAGGGTCAGTGCTTTGTATCAGTTTCAGAAGCAGATTTGGACTAGATATGATCCATATGTGTAGGAAACACCGTTGTTTTCTTCTGGGCACACTCAGATTTTTTGCTGTCTTAGAGACTCTAGAAAGCAAGAGTGTGCTTCTCGCTCTAAAGCAGAGTGTGATCCATGGATGAGAACACTGCTGTGTGTTTCACATCAGAAATGGAGTTAAATACCAGGCTCTCAGTCTTCCTACAAGCAAGACTTCGTTTCAGGTAAGGGCAGTCACTTTTCAGCTCAAACGAACTACATCTTTCACGGAGCTCACACGTTTCTCATCTTAACTGACAAGCATTGGATGTTAGAAGACCTGTGCTTTGTATCAGTTTCAGAAGAAGAGTTGGACTAGATATGGTCCATATGTGTAGGAAACACCGTTCTTTTTTTCTCAGCACACTCACGTTTCCTGCTGTCTTAGAGAGTCTAGAAAGCAAGAGCGTGCTTCTCGCTCTAAATCAGAGTGTGATCCATGGATGAGAACTATGATATGTGTTTGCCTTCAGAAATGGAGTTAAATGCCAGGCTCTGAGTCTTCCTACAAGCAAGACTTCGTTTCAGGTAAAGGCAGTCACTTTTCTTCTCAAACGAACTACATCGTTAATTGAGCTCACACGTTTCTCATCTTAACTGACCAGCATTGGAAGTTAGAGGGTCAGTGCTTTGTATCAGTTTCAGAAGCAGATTTGGACTAGATATGGTCCATATGTGTAGGAAACACCCTTCTTTTGTTCTGGGCACACTCAGATTTCCTGCTCTATTAGAGACTCTAGAAAGCAAGAGTGTGCTTCTTGCTCTAAAGCAGAGTGTGATCCATGGATGAAAACTATGCTGTGTGTTTCCCTTCAGAAAAGTAGTTAAATCCCAGGCTCTATGTCTTCCCACAAGCTAGACTTCGTTTCAGGTAAGGGCAGTCACTTTTCAGCTCAAACGAACTACATCTTTCACGGAGCTCACACGTTTCTCATCTTAACAGACAAGCATTGGATGTTAGAAGACCAGTGCTTTGTTTCAGTTTCAGAAGCAGAGTTCGACTAGATATGGTCCCTATGTGTAGGAAACACCGTTCATTTGTTCTCAGCACACTCAGATTTCCTGCTGTCTTAGAGACTCTAGAAAGCAAGAGCATGCTTCTCGCTTTAAAACAGAGTGTGATCCATGGATGATACTATGCTGTGTGTTTCACTTCAGAAATGGAGTTAAATCCCATACTCTGTGTCTCCCTACAAGCAAGACTTCGTTTCAGGTAAGGGCAGTCACTTTTCTGCTCAAAGGAACTACATCGTTCACGAAGCTCACACGTTTCTCATCTTAACTGACAAGCATTGGATGTTAGAGGACCAGTGCTTTGTATCTGTTTCAGAAGCAGAGTTGGACTAGATATGGTCCCTATGTGTAGGAAACACCGTTCTTTTTTTCTCAGCACACTCACGTTTCCTGCTGTCTTAGAGACTCTAGAAAGCAAGAGCGTGCTTCTCGCTCTAAAGCAGAGTGTGATCCATGGATGAGAACTATGCTATGTGTTTGTCTTCAGAAATGGATTTAAATCCCAGGCTGTGAGTCTTCCTACAAGCAAGACTTCGTTTCAGGTAAGGGCAGTCACTTTTCTGCTCAAAGGAACTACATCGTTCACTGAACTCAGACGTTTCTCATTTTAACTGACAAGCATTGGAAGTTAGAGCGTCAGTGCTTTGTTATAGTTTCAGAAGCAGAGTTGGACTAGATATGGTCCATATGTGTAGGAAACACCGTTCTTTTGTTCTCAGGAAACTCAAGTTTCCTGCTGTTTTAGAGACTCTAGAAAGCAAGAGCATGCTTCTTATTCTAACGCAGAGTGTGATCAATGGATGAGAACACTGCTGTGTGTTTCACTTCAGAAATGGAGTTAAATCCCAGGCTCTGAGTCTTCCCACAAGCAAGACTTCGTTTCAGGTGAGGGCAGTCACTTTTCTGCTCAAACGAACTACATCGTTCACGAAGCTCACACGTTTCTCATCTTAACTGACAAGCATTGGATGTTAGAGGACCAGTGCTTTGTATCAGTTTCAGAAGACGAGTTGGACTAGATATGGTCCTTATGTGTAGGAAACACCGTTCTTTTGTTCTCAGCAAACTCACGTTTCCTGCTGTCTTAGTGACTCTAGAAAGCAAGAGCGTGCTTCTTTCTAAAGCAGAGTGTGATCCATGGATGAGAACTATGCTGTGTGTTTCACATCAGAAATGGAGTTAAATCCCAGGCTCTGAGTCTTCCTACAAGCAAGACTTCGTTTCAGGTATGGGTCACTTTTCAGCTCAAAGGAACTACATCTTTCACGGAGCTCACACGTTTCTCATCTTAACTGACAAGCATTGGATGTTAGAGGACCTGTGCTTTGTATCAGTTTCAGAAGAAAAATTGGACTAGATATGGTCCGTATGTGTAGTAAACACCGTTCTTTTTTTCTCAGCACACTCACGTTTTCTGCTGTCTTAGAGAGTCTAGAAAGCAAGAGCGTGCTTCTCGCTCTAAATCAGAGTGTGATCCATGGATGAGAACTATGCTATGTGTTTGCCTTCAGAAATGGAGTTAAATCCCAGGCTGTGAGTCTTCCTACAAGCAAGACTTCGTTTCAGGTAAGGGCAGTCACTTTTCTGCTCAAAGGAACTACATCGTTCACTGAGCTCACACGTTTCTCATTTTAACTGACAAGCATTGGATGTTAGAGGGTCAGTGCTTTGTATCAGTTTCAGAAGCAGAGTTGGAGTAGATATGGTCCGTATTTGTAGGAAACACCGTTCTTTTGTTCTCAGCAAACTCATGTTTCCTGCTGTCTTAGAGACTCTAGAAAGCAAGAGCATGCTTCTTATTCTAACGCAGAGTGTGATCAATGAATGAGAACACTGCTGTGTGTTTCACTTCAGAAATGGAGTTAAATCCCAGGCTCTGAGTCTTCCTACAAGCAAGACTTCGTTTCACATGAGGGCAGTCACTTTTCTGCTCAAACGAACTACATCGTTCACGAAGCTCACACGTTTCTCATCTTAACTGACAAGCATTGGATGTTAGAGGACAAGTGCTTTGTATCAGTTTCAGAAGATGAGTTGGACTAGATATGGTCCTTATGTGTAGGAAACACCGTTCTTTTGTTCTCAGCAAACTCACGTTTCCTGCTGTCTTAGAGACTCTAGAAAGCAAGAGTGTGCTTCTCGCTCTAAAGCAGAGTGTGATCCATGGATGAGAACTATGCTGTGTGTTTGCCTTCAGAAAAGTAGTTAAATCCCAGCCTCTATGTCTTCCTACAGGCAAGACTTCGTTTCAGGTAAGGGCAGTCACTTTTCAGCTCAAACGAACTACACCTTTCAAGGAGCTCACACGTTTCTCATCTTAACTGACAAGCATTGGATGTTAGAGGACCAGTGCTTTGTATCAGTTTCAGAAGCAGAGTTCGACTAGATATGGTCCTTATGTGTAGGAAACACCGTTCTTTTGTTCTCAGCAAACTCACGTTTCCTGCTGTCTTAGAGAATCTAGAAAGAAGAGCATGCTTCTTGTTCAAACGAAGAGTGTGATCAATGGATGAGAACACTGCTGTGTGTTTCACTACAGAAATGGAGTTAAATCCCAGGCTCTGAGTCTTCCTACAAGCAAGACTTCGTTTCAGGTAAGGGCAGTCACTTTTCAGCTCAAACGAACTACATCTTTCACGGAGCTCACACGTTTCTCATCTTAATTGAGAAGCATTTGATGTTAGATGACCAGTGCTTTGTTTCAGTTTCAGAGGAAGAGTTGGACTAGATATGGTCCCTATGTGTAGGAAACACCGTTCATTTGTTCTCAGCACACTCAGATTTCCTGCTGTCTTAGAGACTCTAGAAAGCAAGAGCATGCTTCTCGCTTTAAAACAGAGTGTGATCCATGGATGATACTATGCTGTGTGTTTCACTTCAGAAATGGAGTTAAATCCCAGGCTCTGAGTCTTCCTACAAGCAATACTTCGATTCAGGTAAGGGCAGTCACTTTTCTGCTCAAATGAACTACATCGTTCACTGAGCTCACACGTTTCTCATCTTAACTGACAAGCATTGGAAGTTAGAGGGTCAGTGCTTTGTATCAGTTTCAGAAGCAGATTTGGACTAGATATGGTCCATATGTGTAGGAAACACCGTTGTTTTGTTCTGGGCACACTCAGATTTCCTGCTGTTTTAGAGACTCTAGAAAGCAAGAGTGTGCTTCTCGCTCTAAAGCAGAGTGTGATCCATGGATGAGAACACTGCTCTGTGTTTCATATCAGAAATGGAGTTAAATCCCAGGCTCTGAGTCTTCCTACAAGCAAGACTTCGTTTCAGGTAAGGGCAGCCACTTTTCTGCTCAAAGGAACTACATCGTTCACGAAGCCCACACGTTTCTCATCTTAACTGACAAGCATTGGAAGTTAGAGGGTCAGTGCTTTTTATCAGTTTCAGAAGCAGATTTGGACTAGATATGGTCCATATGTGTAGGAAACACTGTTCTTTTGTTCTTGGCACACTCTGATTTCCTGCTGTCTTAGAGACTCTAGAAAGCAAGAGTGTGCTTCTCGCTCTAAAGCAGAGTGTGATCCATGGATGAAAACAATGCTGTGAGTTTCCCTTCAGAAAAGTAGTTAAATACCAGGCTCTATGTCTTCCTACAAGCAAGACTTCGTTTCAGGTAAGGGCAGTCACTTTTCAGCTCAAACGAACTACATCTTTCACGGAGCTCACACGTTTCTCATCTTAACTGACAAGCATTGGATGTTAGAGGACCAGTGCTTTGTGTCAGTTTCAGAAGAAGAGTTGGACTAGATATGGTCCGTATGTGTAGGAAACACCGTTCTTTTTTTCTCAGCACACTCACGTTTCCTTCTGTCTTAGAGAATCTAGAAAGCAAGAGCGTGGTTCTCGCTCTAAAGCAGAGTGTGAACCATGGATGAGAACTATGCTATGTGTTTGCCTTCAGAAATGGAGTTAAATGCCAGGCTCTGAGTCTTCCTACAAGCAAGACTTCGTTTCAGGTAAGGGCAGTCACTTTTCTTCTCAAACGAACTACATCGTTAACTGAGCTCACACGTTTCTCATCTTAACTGACAAGCATTGGAAGTTAGAGGGTCAGTGCTTTGTATCAGTTTCAGAAGCAGATTTGGACTAGATATGGTCCATATGTGTAGGAAACACCGTTCATTTGTTCTCAGCACACTCAGATTTCCTGCTGTCTTAGAGACTCTAGAAAGCAAGAGTGTGCTTCTTGCTCTAAAGCAGAGTGTGATCCATGGGTGAAAACTATGCTGTGTGTTTCCCTTCAGAAAAGTAGTTAAATCCCAGGCTGTATGTCTTCCCACAAGCAAGACTTCGTTTCAGGTAAGGGGAGTCACTTTTCAGCTCAAACGAACTACATCTTTCACGGAGCTCACACGTTTCTCATCTTAACAGACAAGCATTGGATGTTAGAAGACCAGTGCTTTGTGTCAGTTTCAGAAGCAGAGTTCGACTAGATATGGTCCTTATATGTAGAAAACACCCTTCTTTTGATCTCAGCAAACTCATTTTTCCTGCTGTCTTAGAGACTCTAGAAAGCAAGAGCATGCTTCTTGTTCAAACGCAGAGTGTGATCAATGGATGAGAACACTGCTGTGTGTTTCACTTCAGAAATGGAGTTAAATCCCAGGCTCTGAGTCTTCCTACAAGCAAGACTTCGTTTCAGGTAAGGGCAGTCACTTTTCTGCTCAAATGAACTACATCGTACACTGAGCTCACACGTTTCTCATCTTAACTGACAAGCATTGGAAGTTAGAGGGTCAGTGCTTTGTATCAGTTTCAGAAGCAGATTTGGACTAGATATGGTCCATATGTGTAGGAAACACCGTTGTTTTGTTCTGGGCACACTCAGATTTTCTGCTGTCTTAGAGACTCTAGAAAGCAAGAGTGTGCTTCTCGCTCTAAAGCAGAGTGTGATCCATGGATGAGAACAGTGCTGTGTGTTTCACATCAGAAATGGAGTTAAATACCAGGCTCTCAGTCTTCCTACAAGCAAGACTTCGTTTCAGGTAAGGGCAGTCACTTTTCAGCTCAAACGAACTACATCTTTCACGGAGCTCACACGTTTCTCATCTTAACTGACAAGCATTGGATGTTAGAAGACCTGTGCTTTGTATCAGTTTCAGAAGAAGAGTTGGACTAGATATGGTCCATATGTGTAGGAAACACCGTTCTTTTTTTCTCAGCACACTCACGTTTCCTGCTGTCTTAGAGAGTCTAGAAAGCAAGAGCGTGCTTCTCGCTCTAAATCAGAGTGTGATCCATGGATGAGAACTATGCTATGTGTTTGCCTTCAGAAATGGAGTTAAATGCCAGGCTCTGAGTCTTCCTACAAGCAAGACTTCGTTTCAGGTAAAGGCAGTCACTTTTCTTCTCAAACGAACTACATCGTTAATTGAGCTCACACGTTTCTCATCTTAACTGACCAGCATTGGAAGTTAGAGGGTCAGTGCTTTGTATCAGTTTCAGAAGCAGATTTGGACTAGATATGGTCCATATGTGTAGGAAACACCCTTCTTTTGTTCTGGGCACACTCAGATTTCCTGCTCTATTAGAGACTCTAGAAAGCAAGAGTGTGCTTCTTGCTCTAAAGCAGAGTGTGATCCATGGATGAAAACTATGCTGTGTGTTTCCCTTCAGAAAAGTAGTTAAATCCCAGGCTCTATGTCTTCCCACAAGCTAGACTTCGTTTCAGGTAAGGGCAGTCACTTTTCAGCTCAAACGAACTACATCTTTCACGGAGCTCACACGTTTCTCATCTTAACAGACAAGCATTGGATGTTAGAAGACCAGTGCTTTGTTTCAGTTTCAGAAGCAGAGTTCGACTAGATATGGTCCCTATGTGTAGGAAACACCGTTCATTTGTTCTCAGCACACTCAGATTTCCTGCTGTCTTAGAGACTCTAGAAAGCAAGAGCATGCTTCTTGCTTTAAAACAGAGTGTGATCCATGGATGATACTATGCTGTGTGTTTCACTTCAGAAATGGAGTTAAATCCCATACTCTGTGTCTCCCTACAAGCAAGACTTCGTTTCAGGTAAGGGCAGTCACTTTTCTGCTCAAAGGAACTACATCGTTCACGAAGCTCACACGTTTCTCATCTTAACTGACAAGCATTGGATGTTAGAGGACCAGTGCTTTGTATCTGTTTCAGAAGCAGAGTTGGACTAGATATGGTCCCTATGTGTAGGAAACACCGTTCTTTTTTTCTCAGCACACTCACGTTTCCTGCTGTCTTAGAGACTCTAGAAAGCAAGAGCGTGCTTCTCGCTCTAAAGCAGAGTGTGATCCATGGATGAGAACTATGCTATGTGTTTGTCTTCAGAAATGGATTTAAATCCCAGGCTGTGAGTCTTCCTACAAGCAAGACTTCGTTTCAGGTAAGGGCAGTCACTTTTCTGCTCAAAGGAACTACATCGTTCACTGAGCTCACACGTTTCTCATTTTAACTGACAAGCATTGGAAGTTAGAGCGTCAGTGCTTTGTTATAGTTTCAGAAGCAGAGTTGGACTAGATATGGTCCATATGTGTAGGAAACACCGTTCTTTTGTTCTCAGGAAACTCAAGTTTCCTGCTGTTTTAGAGACTCTAGAAAGCAAGAGCATGCTTCTTATTCTAACGCAGAGTGTGATCAATGGATGAGAACACTGCTGTGTGTTTCACTTCAGAAATGGAGTTAAATCCCAGGCTCTGAGTCTTCCCACAAGCAAGACTTCGTTTCAGGTGAGGGCAGTCACTTTTCTGCTCAAACGAACTACATCGTTCACGAAGCTCACACGTTTCTCATCTTAACTGACAAGCATTGGATGTTAGAGGACCAGTGCTTTGTATCAGTTTCAGAAGACGAGTTGGACTAGATATGGTCCTTATGTGTAGGAAACACCGTTCTTTTGTTCTCAGCAAACTCACGTTTCCTGCTGTCTTAGTGACTCTAGAAAGCAAGAGCGTGCTTCTTTCTAAAGCAGAGTGTGATCCATGGATGAGAACTATGCTGTGTGTTTGCCTTCAGAAAAGTAGTTCAATCCCAGCCTCTATGTCTTCCTACAGGCAAGACTTCGTTTCAGGTAAGGGCAGTCACTTTTCAGCTCAAACGAACTACATCTTTCACGGAGCTCACACTTTTTCATCTTAACTGACAAGCATTGGATATTAGAGGACCAGTGCTTTGTATCAGTTTCAGAAGCAGAGTTCGACTAGATATGGTCCATATGTGTAGGAAACACCGTTCTTTTGTTCTCAGCAAACTCACGTTTCCTGCTGTCTTAGAGACTCTAGAAAGAAGAGCATGCTTCTTGTTCAAACGCAGAGTGTGATCAATGGATGAGAACACTGCTGTGTGTTTCACTTCAGAAATGGAGTTAAATCCCAGGCTCTGAGTCTTCCTACAAGCAAGACTTCGTTTCAGGTAAGGGCAGTCACTTTTCTGCTCAAATGAACTACATCGTTCACTGAGCTAACACGTTTCTCATCTTAACGGACAAGCATTGGAAGTTAGAGGGTCAGTGCTTTGTATCAGTTTCAGAAGCAGATTTGGACTAGATATGGTCCATATGTGTAGGAAACACCGTTGTTTTGTTCTGGGCACACTCAGATTTCCTGCAGTCTTAGAGACTCTAGAAAGCAAGAGTGTGCTTCTCGCTCTAAAGCAGAGTGTGATCCATGGATGAGAACACTGCTGTGTGTTTCACATCAGAAATGGAGTTAAATCCCAGGCTCTGAGTCTTCCTACAAGCAAGACTTCGTTTCAGGTATGGGCAGTCACTTTTCAGCTCAAAGGAACTACATCTTTCACGGAGCTCACACGTTTCTCATCTTAACTGACAAGCATTGGATGTTAGAGGACCTGTGCTTTGTATCAGTTTCAGAAGAAAAATTGGACTAGATATGGTCCGTATGTGTAGTAAACACCGTTCTTTTTTTCTCAGCACACTCACGTTTTCTGCTGTCTTAGAGAGTCTAGAAAGCAAGAGCGTGCTTCTCGCTCTAAATCAGAGTGTGATCCATGGATGAGAACTATGCTATGTGTTTGCCTTCAGAAATGGAGTTAAATCCCAGGCTGTGAGTCTTCCTACAAGCAAGACTTCGTTTCAGGTAAGGGCAGTCACTTTTCTGCTCAAAGGAACTACATCGTTCACTGAGCTCACACGTTTCTCATTTTAACTGACAAGCATTGGATGTTAGAGGGTCAGTGCTTTGTATCAGTTTCAGAAGCAGAGTTGGAGTAGATATGGTCCGTATTTGTAGGAAACACCGTTCTTTTGTTCTCAGCAAACTCATGTTTCCTGCTGTCTTAGAGACTCTAGAAAGCAAGAGCATGCTTCTTATTCTAACGCAGAGTGTGATCAATGAATGAGAACACTGCTGTGTGTTTCACTTCAGAAATGGAGTTAAATCCCAGGCTCTGAGTCTTCCTACAAGCAAGACTTCGTTTCACGTGAGGGCAGTCACTTTTCTGCTCAAACGAACTACATCGTTCACGAAGCTCACACGTTTCTCATCTTAACTGACAAGCATTGGATGTTAGAGGACAAGTGCTTTGTATCAGTTTCAGAAGATGAGTTGGACTAGATATGGTCCTTATGTGTAGGAAACACCGTTCTTTTGTTCTCAGCAAACTCACGTTTCCTGCTGTCTTAGAGACTCTAGAAAGCAAGAGTGTGCTTCTCGCTCTAAAGCAGAGTGTGATCCATGGATGAGAACTATGCTGTGTGTTTGCCTTCAGAAAAGTAGTTAAATCCCAGGCTCTGAGTCTTCCTACAAGCAAGACTTCGTTTCAGGTAAGGGCAGTCACTTTTCAGCTCAAATGAACTACATCTTTCACGGAGCTCACACGTTTCTCATCTTAATTGAGAAGCATTTGATGTTAGATGACCAGTGCTTTGTTTCAGTTTCAGAGGAAGAGTTGGACTAGATATGGTCCCTATTTGTAGGAAACACCGTTCATTTGTTCTCAGCACACTCAGATTTCCTGCTGTCTTAGAGACTCTAGAAAGCAAGAGCATGCTTCTCGCTTTAAAACAGAGTGTGATCCATGGATGATACTATGCTGTGTGTTTCACTTCAGAAATGGAGTTAAATCCCATACTCTGTGTCTCCCTACAAGCAAGACTTCGTTTCAGGTAAGGGCAGTCACTTTTCTGCTCAAAGGAACTACATCGTTCACGAAGCTCACACGTTTCTCATCTTAACTGACAAGCATTGGATGTTAGAGGACCAGTGCTTTGTATCTGTTTCAGAAGCAGAGTTGGACTAGATATGGTCCCTATGTGTAGGAAACACCGTTCTTTTTTTCTCAGCACACTCACGTTTCCTGCTGTCTTAGAGACTCTAGAAAGCAAGAGCGTGCTTCTCGCTCTAAAGCAGAGTGTGATCCATGGATGAGAACTATGCTATGTGTTTGTCTTCAGAAATGGATTTAAATCCCAGGCTGTGAGTCTTCCTACAAGCAAGACTTCGTTTCAGGTAAGGGCAGTCACTTTTCTGCTCAAAGGAACTACATCGTTCACTGAGCTCACACGTTTCTCATTTTAACTGTCAAGCATTGGAAGTTAGAGCGTCAGTGCTTTGTTATAGTTTCAGAAGCAGAGTTGGACTAGATATGGTCCATATGTGTAGGAAACACCGTTCTTTTGTTCTCAGGAAACTCAAGTTTCCTGCTGTTTTAGAGACTCTAGAAAGCAAGAGCATGCTTCTTATTCTAACGCAGAGTGTGATCAATGGATGAGAACACAGCTGTGTGTTTCACTTCAGAAATGGAGTTAAATCCCAGGCTCTGAGTCTTCCCACAAGCAAGACTTCGTTTCAGGTGAGGGCAGTCACTTTTCTGCTCAAACGAACTACATCGTTCACGAAGCTCACACGTTTCTCATCTTAACTGACAAGCATTGGATGTTAGAGGACCAGTGCTTTGTATCAGTTTCAGAAGACGAGTTGGACTAGATATGGTCCTTATGTGTAGGAAACACCGTTCTTTTGTTCTCAGCAAACTCACGTTTCCTGCTGTCTTAGTGACTCTAGAAAGCAAGAGTGTGCTTCTTTCTAAAGCAGAGTGTGATCCATGGATGAGAACTATGCTGTGTGTTTGCCTTCAGAAAAGTAGTTCAATCCCAGCCTCTATGTCTTCCTACAGGCAAGACTTCGTTTCAGGTAAGGGCAGTCACTTTTCAGCTCAAACGAACTACATCTTTCACGGAGCTCACACTTTTTCATCTTAACTGACAAGCATTGGATGTTAGAGGACCAGTGCTTTGTATCAGTTTCAGAAGCAGAGTTCGACTAGATATGGTCCATATGTGTAGGAAACACAGTTCTTTTGTTCTCAGCAAACTCACGTTTCCTGCTGTCTTAGAGACTCTAGAAAGAAGAGCATGCTTCTTGTTCAAACGCAGAGTGTGATCAATGGATGAGAACACTGCTGTGTGTTTCACTTCAGAAATGGAGTTAAATCCCAGGCTCTGAGTCTTCCTACAAGCAAGACTTCGTTTCAGGTAAGGGCAGTCACTTTTCTGCTCAAATGAACTACATCGTTCACTGAGCTAACACGTTTCTCATCTTAACTGACAAGCATTGGAAGTTAGAGGGTCAGTGCTTTGTATCAGTTTCAGAAGCAGATTTGGACTAGATATGGTCCATATGTGTAGGAAACACCGTTGTTTTGTTCTGGGCACACTCAGATTTCCTGCAGTCTTAGAGACTCTAGAAAGCAAGGGTGTGCTTCTCGCTCTAAAGCAGAGTGTGATCCATGGATGAGAACACTGCTGTGTGTTTCACATCAGAAATGGAGTTAAATCCCAGGCTCTGAGTCTTCCTACAAGCAAGACTTCGTTTCAGGTATGGGCAGTCACTTTTCAGCTCAAAGGAACTACATCTTTCACGGAGCTCACACGTTTCTCATCTTAACTGACAAGCATTGGATGTTAGAGGACCTGTGCTTTGTATCAGTTTCAGAAGAAAAATTGGACTAGATATGGTCCGTATGTGTAGTAAACACCGTTCTTTTTTTCTCAGCACACTCACGTTTTCTGCTGTCTTAGAGAGTCTAGAAAGCAAGAGCGTGCTTCTCGCTCTAAATCAGAGTGTGATCCATGGATGAGAACTATGCTATGTGTTTGCCTTCAGAAATGGAGTTAAATCCCAGGCTGTGAGTCTTCCTACAAGCAAGACTTCGTTTCAGGTAAGGGCAGTCACTTTTCTGCTCAAAGGAACTACATCGTTCGCTGAGCTCACACGTTTCTCATTTTAACTGACAAGCATTGGATGTTAGAGGGTCAGTGCTTTGTATCAGTTTCAGAAGCAGAGTTGGAGTAGATATGGTCCGTATTTGTAGGAAACACCGTTCTTTTGTTCTCAGCAAACTCATGTTTCCTGCTGTCTTAGAGACTCTAGAAAGCAAGAGCATGCTTCTTATTCTAACGCAGAGTGTGATCAATGAATGAGAACACTGCTGTGTGTTTCACTTCAGAAATGGAGTTAAATCCCAGGCTCTGAGTCTTCCTACAAGCAAGACTTCGTTTCACGTGAGGGCAGTCACTTTTCTGCTCAAACGAACTACATCGTTCACGAAGCTCACACGTTTCTCATCTTAACTGACAAGCATTGGATGTTAGAGGACAAGTGCTTTGTATCAGTTTCAGAAGATGAGTTGGACTAGATATGGTCCTTATGTGTAGGAAACACCGTTCTTTTGTTCTCAGCAAACTCACGTTTCCTGCTGTCTTAGAGACTCTAGAAAGCAAGAGTGTGCTTCTCGCTCTAAAGCAGAGTGTGATCCATGGATGAGAACTATGCTGTGTGTTTGCCTTCAGAAAAGTAGTTAAATCCCAGCCTCTATGTCTTCCTACAGGCAAGACTTCGTTTCAGGTAAGGGCAGTCACTTTTCAGCTCAAACGAACTACACCTTTCAAGGAGCTCACACGTTTCTCATCTTAACTGACAAGCATTGGATGTTAGAGGACCAGTGCTTTGTATCAGTTTCAGAAGCAGAGTTCGACTAGATATGGTCCTTATGTGTAGGAAACACCGTTCTTTTGTTCTCAGCAAACTCACGTTTCCTGCTGTCTTAGAGAATCTAGAAAGAAGAGCATGCTTCTTGTTCAAACGAAGAGTGTGATCAATGGATGAGAACACTGCTGTGTGTTTCACTACAGAAATGGAGTTAAATCCCAGGCTCTGAGTCTTCCTACAAGCAATACTTCGATTCAGGTAAGGGCAGTCACTTTTCTGCTCAAATGAACTACATCGTTCACTGAGCTAACACGTTTCTCATCTTAACTGACAAGCATTGGAAGTTAGAGGGTCAGTGCTTTGTATCAGTTTCAGAAGCAGATTTGGACTAGATATGGTCCATATGTGTAGGAAACACCGTTGTTTTGTTCTGGGCACACTCAGATTTCCTGCTGTCTTAGAGACTCTAGAAAGAAAGAGCATGCTTCTCGCTTTAAAACAGAGTGTGATCCATGGATGATACTATGCTGTGTGTTTCACTTCAGAAATGGAGTTAAATCCCATATCTGTGTCTCCCTACAAGCAAGACTTCGATTTAAGTTAAGGGAAGTCACTTTTCTGCTCAAAGGAACTACACCGTTCACGAAGCTCACACGTTTCTCATCTTAACTGACAAGCATTGGATGTTAGAGGACCTGTGCTTTGTATCAGTTTCAGAAGAAAAATTGGACTAGATATGGTCCGTATGTGTAGTAAACACCGTTCTTTTTTTCTCAGCACACTCACGTTTTCAGCTGTCTTAGAGAGTCTAGAAAGCAAGAGCGTGCTTCTCGCTCTAAAGCAGAGTGTGATCCATGGATGAGAACTATGCTATGTGTTTGCCTTCAGAAATGGAGTTAAATCCCAGGCTGTGAGTCTTCCTACAAGCAAGACTTCGTTTCAGGTAAGGGCAGTCACTTTTCTGCTCAAAGGAACTACATCGTTCACTGAGCTCACACGTTTCTCATTTTAACTGACAAGCATTGGATGTTAGAGGGTCAGTGCTTTGTTATAGTTTCAGAAGCAGAGTTGGACTAGATATGGTCCTTATGTGTAGGAAACACCGTTCTTTTGTTCTCAGGAAACTCATGTTTCCTGCTGTCTTAGAGACTCTAGAAAGCAAGAGCATGCTTCTTATTCTAACGCAGAGTGTGATCAATGAATGAGAACACTGCTGTGTGTTTCACTTCAGAAATGGAGTTAAATCCCAGGCTCTGAGTCTTCCCACAAGCAAGACTTCGTTTCACGTGAGGGCAGTCACTTTTCTGCTCAAATGAACTACATCGTTCACGAAGCTCACACGTTTCTCATCTTAACTGACAAGCATTGGATGTTAGAGGACCAGTGCTTTGTATCAGTTTCAGAAGACGAGTTGGACTAGATATGGTCCTTATGTGTAGGAAACACCGTTCTTTTGTTCTCAGCAAACTCACGTTTCCTGCTGTCTTAGAGATTCTAGAAAGAAGAGCATGCTTCTTGTTCAAACGAAGAGTGTGATCAATGGATGAGAACACTGCTGTGTGTTTCACTACAGAAATGGAGTTAAATCCCAGGCTCTGAGTCTTCCTACAAGCAATACTTCGATTCAGGTAAGGGCAGTCACTTTTCTGCTCAAATGAACTACATCGTTCACTGAGCTAACACGTTTCTCATCTTAACTGACAAGCATTGGAAGTTAGAGGGTCAGTGCTTTGTATCAGTTTCAGAAGCAGATTTGGACTAGATATGGTCCATATGTGTAGGAAACACCGTTGTTTTGTTCTGGGCACACTCAGATTTCCTGCTGTCTTAGAGACTCTAGAAAGAAAGAGCATGCTTCTCGCTTTAAAACAGAGTGTGATCCATGGATGATACTATGCTGTGTGTTTCACTTCAGAAATGGAGTTAAATCCCATATCTGTGTCTCCCTACAAGCAAGACTTCGATTTAAGTTAAGGGAAGTCACTTTTCTGCTCAAAGGAACTACATCGTTCACGAAGCTCACACGTTTCTCATCTTAACTGACAAGCATTGGATGTTAGAGGACCAGTGCTTTGTATCTGTTTCAGAAGCAGAGTTGGACTAGATATGGTCCCTATGTGTAGGAAATACCGTTCTTTTTTTCTCAGCACACTCACGTTTCCTGCTGTCTTAGAGACTCTAGAAAGCAAGAGCGTGCTTCTCGCTCTAAAGCAGAGTGTGATCCATGGATGAGAACTATGCTATGTGTTTGTCTTCAGAAATGGATTTAAATCCCAGGCTGTGAGTCTTCCTACAAGCAAGACTTCGTTTCAGGTAAGGGCAGTCACTTTTCTGCTCAAAGGAACTACATCGTTCACTGAGCTCACACGTTTCTCATTTTAACTGACAAGCATTGGAAGTTAGAGCGTCAGTGCTTTGTTATAGTTTCAGAAGCAGAGTTGGACTAGATATGGTCCGTATGTGTAGGAAACACCGTTCTTTTGTTCTCAGGAAACTCAAGTTTCCTGCTGTTTTAGAGACTCTAGAAAGCAAGAGCATGCTTCTTTTTCTAACGCAGAGTGTGATCAATGGATGAGAACACTGCTGTGTGTTTCACTTCATGAAATGGAGTTAAATCCCAGGCTCTGAGTCTTCCCACAAGCAAGACTTCGTTTCACGTGAGGGCAGTCACTTTTCTGCTCAAAGGAACTACATCGTTCACGAAGCTCACACGTTTCTCATCTTAACTGACAAGCATTGGATGTTAGAGGACCAGTGCTTTGTATCAGTTTCAGAAGACGAGTTGGACTAGATATGGTCCTTATGTGTAGGAAACACCGTTCTTTTGTTCTCAGCAAACTCACGTTTCCTGCTGTCTTAGTGACTCTAGAAAGCAAGAGCGTGCTTCTTTCTAAAGCAGAGTGTGATCCATGGATGAGAACTATGCTGTGTGTTTGCCTTCAGAAAAGTAGTTCAATCCCAGCCTCTATGTCTTCCTACAGGCAAGACTTCGTTTCAGGTAAGGGCAGTCACTTTTCAGCTCAAACGAACTACATCTTTCACGGAGCTCACACGTTTCTCATCTTAACTGACAAGCATTGGATGTTAGAGGACCAGTGCTTTGTATCAGTTTCAGAAGCAGAGTTCGACTAGATATGGTCCGTATGTGTAGGAAACACCGTTCTTTTGTTCTCAGCAAACTCACGTTTCCTGCTGTCTTAGAGACTCTAGAAAGAAGGGCATGCTTCTTATTCTAACGCAGAGTGTGATCAATGAATGAGAACACTGCTGTGTGTTTCACTTCAGAAATGGAGTTAAATCCCAGGCTCTGAGTCTTCCTACAAGCAAGACTTCGTTTCACGTGAGGGCAGTCACTTTTCTGCTCAAACGAACTACATCGTTCACGAAGCTCACACGTTTCTCATCTTAACTGACAAGCATTGGATGTTAGAGGACAAGTGCTTTGTATCAGTTTCAGAAGATGAGTTGGACTAGATATGGTCCTTATGTGTAGGAAACACCGTTCTTTTGTTCTCAGCAAACTCACGTTTCCTGCTGTCTTAGAGACTCTAGAAAGCAAGAGTGTGCTTCTCGCTCTAAAGCAGAGTGTGATCCATGGATGAGAACTATGCTGTGTGTTTGCCTTCAGAAAAGTAGTTAAATCCCAGCCTCTATGTCTTCCTACATGCAAGACTTCGTTTCAGGTAAGGGCAGTCACTTTTCAGCTCAAACGAACTACACCTTTCAAGGAGCTCACACGTTTCTCATCTTAACTGACAAGCATTGGATGTTAGAGGACCAGTGCTTTGTATCAGTTTCAGAAGCAGAGTTCGACTAGATATGGTCTGTATGTGTAGGAAACACCGTTCTTTTGTTCTCAGCAAACTCACGTTTCCTGCTGTCTTAGAGACTCTAGAAAGAAGAGCATGCTTCTTGTTCAAACGAAGAGTGTGATCAATGGATGAGAACACTGCTGTGTGTTTCACTACAGAAATGGAGTTAAATCCCAGGCTCTGAGTCTTCCTACAAGCAATACTTCGATTCAGGTAAGGGCAGTCACTTTTCTGCTCAAATGAACTACATCGTTCACTGAGCTAACACGTTTCTCATCTTAACTGACAAGCATTGGAAGTTAGAGGGTCAGTGCTTTGTATCAGTTTCAGAAGCAGATTTGGACTAGATATGGTCCATATGTGTAGGAAACACCGTTGTTTTGTTCTGGGCACACTCAGATTTCCTGCAGTCTTAGAGACTCTAGAAAGCAAGAGTGTGCTTCTCGCTCTAAAGCAGAGTGTGATCCATGGATGAGAACACTGCTGTGTGTTTCACATCAGAAATGGAGTTAAATCCCAGGCTCTGAGTCTTCCTACAAGCAAGACTTCGTTTCAGGTATGGGCAGTCACTTTTCAGCTCAAAGGAACTACATCTTTCACGGAGCTCACACGTTTCTCATCTTAACTGACAAGCATTGGATGTTAGAGGACCTGTGCTTTGTATCAGTTTCAGAAGAAAAATTGGACTAGATATGGTCCGTATGTGTAGTAAACACCGTTATTTTTTTCTCAGCACACTCACGTTTTCTGCTGTCTTAGAGAGTCTAGAAAGCAAGAGCGTGCTTCTCGCTCTAAATCAGAGTGTGATCCATGGATGAGAACTATGCTATGTGTTTGCCTTCAGAAATGGAGTTAAATCCCAGGCTGTGAGTCTTCCTACAAGCAAGACTTCGTTTCAGGTAAGGGCAGTCACTTTTCTGCTCAAAGGAACTACATCGTTCACTGAGCTCACACGTTTCTCATTTTAACTGACAAGCATTGGATGTTAGAGGGTCAGTGCTTTGTATCAGTTTCAGAAGCAGAGTTGGAGTAGATATGGTCCGTATTTGTAGGAAACACCGTTCTTTTGTTCTCAGCAAACTCATGTTTCCTGCTGTCTTAGAGACTCTAGAAAGCAAGAGCATGCTTCTTATTCTAACGCAGAGTGTGATCAATGAATGAGAACACTGCTGTGTGTTTCACTTCAGAAATGGAGTTAAATGCCAGGCTCTGAGTCTTCCTACAAGCAAGACTTCGTTTCACGTGAGGGCAGTCACTTTTCTGCTCAAACGAACTACATCGTTCACGAAGCTCACACGTTTCTCATCTTAACTGACAAGCATTGGATGTTAGAGGACAAGTGCTTTGTATCAGTTTCAGAAGATGAGTTGGACTAGATATGGTCCTTATGTGTAGGAAACACCGTTCTTTTGTTCTCAGCAAACTCACGTTTCCTGCTGTCTTAGAGACTCTAGAAAGCAAGAGTGTGCTTCTCGCTCTAAAGCAGAGTGTGATCCATGGATGAGAACTATGCTGTGTGTTTGCCTTCAGAAAAGTAGTTAAATCCCAGCCTCTATGTCTTCCTACAGGCAAGACTTCATTTCAGGTAAGGGCAGTCACTTTTCAGCTCAAACGAACTACACCTTTCAAGGAGCTCACACGTTTCTCATCTTAACTGACAAGCATTGGATGTTAGAGGACCAGTGCTTTGTATCAGTTTCAGAAGCAGAGTTCGACTAGATATGGTCTGTATGTGTAGGAAACACCGTTCTTTTGTTCTCAGCAAACTCACGTTTCCTGCTGTCTTAGAGACTCTAGAAAGAAGAGCATGCTTCTTGTTCAAACGAAGAGTGTGATCAATGGATGAGAACACTGCTGTGTGTTTCACTACAGAAATGGAGTTAAATCCCAGGCTCTGAGTCTTCCTACAAGCAATACTTCGATTCAGGTAAGGGCAGTCACTTTTCTGCTCAAATGAACTACATCGTTCACTGAGCTCACACGTTTCTCATCTTAACTGACAAGCATTGGAAGTTAGAGGGTCAGTGCTTTGTATCAGTTTCAGAAGCAGATTTGGACTAGATATGGTCCATATGTGTAGGAAACACCGTTGTTTTGTTCTGGGCACACTCAGATTTCCTGCTGTCTTAGAGACTCTAGAAAGCAAGAGTGTGCTTCTCGCTCTAAAGCAGAGTGTGATCCATGGATGAGAACACTGCTCTGTGTTTCATATCAGAAATGGAGTTAAATCCCAGGCTCTGAGTCTTCCTACAAGCAAGACTTCGTTTCAGGTAAGGGCAGCCACTTTTCTGCTCAAAGGAACTACATCGTTCACGAAGCTCACACGTTTCTCATCTTAACTGACAAGCATTGGAAGTTAGAGGGTCAGTGCTTTTTATCAGTTTCAGAAGCAGATTTGGACTAGATATGGTCCATATGTGTAGGAAACACTGTTCTTTTGTTCTTGGCACACTCTGATTTCCTGCTGTCTTAGAGACTCTAGAAAGCAAGAGTGTGCTTCTCGCTCTAAAGCAGAGTGTGATCCATGGATGAAAACAATGCTGTGAGTTTCCCTTCAGAAAAGTAGTTAAATCCCAGGCTCTATGTCTTCCTACAAGCAAGACTTCGTTTCAGGTAAGGGCAGTCACTTTTCAGCTCAAACGAACTACATCTTTCACGGAGCTCACACGTTTCTCATCTTAACTGACAAGCATTGGATGTTAGAGGACCAGTGCTTTGTGTCAGTTTCAGAAGAAGAGTTGGACTAGATATGGTCCGTATGTGTAGGAAACACCGTTCTTTTTTTCTCAGCACACTCACGTTTCCTTCTGTCTTAGAGAATCTAGAAAGCAAGAGCGTGCTTCTCGCTCTAAAGCAGAGTGTGAACCATGGATGAGAACTATGCTATGTGTTTGCCTTCAGAAATGGAGTTAAATGCCAGGCTCTGAGTCTTCCTACAAGCAAGACTTCGTTTCAGGTAAGGGCAGTCACTTTTCTTCTCAAACGAACTACATCGTTAACTGAGCTCACACGTTTCTCATCTTAACTGACAAGCATTGGAAGTTAGAGGGTCAGTGCTTTGTATCAGTTTCAGAAGCAGATTTGGACTAGATATGGTCCATATGTGTAGGAAACACCGTTCTTTTGTTCTGGGCACACTCAGATTTCCTGCTGTCTTAGAGACTCTAGAAAGCAAGAGTGTGCTTCTTGCTCTAAAGCAGAGTGTGATCCATGGATGAAAACTATGCTGTGTGTTTCCCTTCAGAAAAGTAGTTAAATCCCAGGCTGTATGTCTTCCCACAAGCAAGACTTCGTTTCAGGTAAGGGGAGTCACTTTTCAGCTCAAACGAACTACATCTTTCACGGAGCTCACACGTTTCTCATCTTAACAGACAAGCATTGGATGTTAGAAGACCAGTGCTTTGTGTCAGTTTCAGAAGCAGAGTTCGACTAGATATGGTCCTTATATGTAGAAAACACCCTTCTTTTGATCTCAGCAAACTCATTTTTCCTGCTGTCTTAGAGACTCTAGAAAGCAAGAGCATGCTTCTTGTTCAAACGCAGAGTGTGATCAATGGATGAGAACACTGCTGTGTGTTTCACTTCAGAAATGGAGTTAAATCCCAGGCTCTGAGTCTTCCTACAAGCAAGACTTCGTTTCAGGTAAGGGCAGTCACTTTTCTGCTCAAATGAACTACATCGTACACTGAGCTCACACGTTTCTCATCTTAACTGACAAGCATTGGAAGTTAGAGGGTCAGTGCTTTGTATCAGTTTCAGAAGCAGATTTGGACTAGATATGGTCCATATGTGTAGGAAACACCGTTGTTTTGTTCTGGGCACACTCAGATTTTCTGCTGTCTTAGAGACTCTAGAAAGCAAGAGCGTGCTTCTCGCTCTAAAGCAGAGTGTGATCCATGGATGAGAACACTGCTGTGTGTTTCACATCAGAAATGGAGTTAAATACCAGGCTCTCAGTCTTCCTACAAGCAAGACTTCGTTTCAGGTAAGGGCAGTCACTTTTCAGCTCAAACGAACTACATCTTTCACGGAGCTCACACGTTTCTCATCTTAACTGACAAGCATTGGATGTTAGAAGACCTGTGCTTTGTATCAGTTTCAGAAGAAGAGTTGGACTAGATATGGTCCATATGTGTAGGAAACACCTTTCTTTTTTTCTCAGCACACTCACGTTTCCTGCTGTCTTAGAGAGTCTAGAAAGCAAGAGCGTGCTTCTCGCTCTAAATCAGAGTGTGATCCATGGATGAGAACTATGCTATGTGTTTGCCTTCAGAAATGGAGTTAAATGCCAGGCTCTGAGTCTTCCTACAAGCAAGACTTCGTTTCAGGTAAAGGCAGTCACTTTTCTTCTCAAACGAACTACATCGTTAATTGAGCTCACACGTTTCTCATCTTAACTGACCAGCATTGGAAGTTAGAGGGTCAGTGCTTTGTATCAGTTTCAGAAGCAGATTTGGACTAGATATGGTCCATATGTGTAGGAAACACCCTTCTTTTGTTCTGGGCACACTCAGATTTTCTGCTCTATTAGAGACTCTAGAAAGCAAGAGTGTGCTTCTTGCTCTAAAGCAGAGTGTGATCCATGGATGAAAACTATGCTGTGTGTTTCCCTTCAGAAAAGTAGTTAAATCCCAGGCTCTATGTCTTCCCACAAGCTAGACTTCGTTTCAGGTAAGGGCAGTCACTTTTCAGCTCAAACGAACTACATCTTTCACGGAGCTCACACGTTTCTCATCTTAACAGACAAGCATTGGATGTTAGAAGACCAGTGCTTTGTGTCAGTTTCAGAAGCAGAGTTCGACTAGATATGGTCCTTATATGTAGGAAACACCCTTCTTTTGATCTCAGCAAACTCATTTTTCCTCCTTTCTTAGAGACTCTAGAAAGCAAGAGTATGCTTCTTGTTCTAACGCAGAGTGTGATCAATGGATGAGACTATGCTTTGTGTTTCCTTCAGAAATGGAGTTAAATCCCATGCTCTATGTCTCCCTACAAGCAAGACTTCGTTTCAGGTAAGGGCAGTCAGTTTTGTGCTCAAACGAACTACATCGTTCACGAAATTCACACGTTTCTCATCTTAATTGAGAAGCATTGGATGTTAGAGGACCAGTGCTTTGTTTCAGTTTCAGAGGAAGAGTTGGACTAGATATGGTCCGTATGTGTAGAAAACACCGTTCTTTTGTTCTCAGCACACTCACGTTTCCTGCTGTCTTAGAGACTTTAGAAAGCAAGAGCATGCTTCTCGCTCTAAAGCAGAGTGTGACCAATGGATGATTACACTGCTGTGTGTTTCACTTCAGAAATGGAGTTAAATCCCATGCTCTGAGTCTTCCTACAAGCAAGACTTCAATTCAGGTAAGGGGAGTCACTTTTCTGCTCAAACGAACTACATCGTTCACGAAGCTCACACGTTTCTCATCTTAACTGACAAGCATTGGATGTTAGAGGAGCAGTGCTTTGTATCAGTTTCAGAAGCAGAGTTGGACTAGATATGGTCAGAATGTGTAGGAAACACCGTTCTTTTGTTCTCAACAAACTCACGTTTCCTGCTGTCTTAGAGACTCTAGAAAGGAAGATCGTGCTTCCTGTTCTAAAGCAGAGTGTGATCAATGGATGAGAACACAGTTGTGTGTTTTACTTCAAAAATGGAGTTAAATCCCAGGCTCTGAGTCTTCCTATAAGCAATACTTCGTTTCAGGTAAGGGCAGTCACTTTCCTGCTCAAGCGAACTACATCGTTAACTGAGCTCACACGTTTCTCATCTTAACTGACCAGCATTGGAAGTTAGAGGGTCAGTGCTTTGTATCAGTTTCAGAAGCAGATTTGGACTAGATATGGTCCATATGTGTAGGAAACACCGTTCTTTTCTTCTGGGCACACTCAGATTTCCTGCTGTCTTAGAGACTCTAGAAAGCAAGAGTGTGCTTCTCGCTCTAAAGCAGAGTGTGATCCATGGATGAAAACTATGCTGTGTGTTTCCCTTCAGAAAAGTAGTTAAATCCCAGGCTCTATGTCTTCCCACAAGCAAGACTTCGTTTCAGGTAAGGGCAGTCACTTTTCAGCTCAAACGAACTACATCTTTCACGGAGCTCACACGTTTCTCATCTTAACAGACAAGCATTGGATGTTAGAAGACCAGTGCTTTGTGTCAGTTTCAGAAGCAGAGTTCGACTAGATATGGTCCTTATATGTAGGAAACACCCTTGTTTTGATCTCAGCAAACTCATCTTTCCTCCTGTCTTAGAGACTCTAGAAAGCAAGAGCATGCATCTTGTTCTAACGCAGAGTGTGATCAATGGATGAGACTATGCTGTGTGTTTCACTTCAGAAATGGAGTTAAATCCCATGCTCTATGTCTCCCTACAAGCAAGACTTCGTTTCAGGTAAGGGCAGTCAGTTTTGTGCTCAAAGGAACTACATCGTTCACGAAGCTCACACGTTTGTCATCTTAACTGACAAGCATTGGATGTTAGAGGGTCAGTGCTTTGTATCAGTTTCAGAAGCAGATTTGGACTACATATGGTCCATATGTGTAGGAAACACCCTTCTTTTGTTCTGGGCACACTCACGTTTCCTGCTCTCTTAGAGACTCTAGAAAGCAAGAGCGTGCTTCTCGCTCTAAAACAGAGTGTGATCCATGGATGAGACTATGCTGTGTGTTTCACTTCAGAAATGGAGTTAAATCCCATGCTCTATGTCCCCCTACAAGCAATACTTCGTTTCAGGTAAGGGCAGTCACTTTTCTGCTCAAAGGAACTACATCGTTCACGAAGCTCACACGTTTCTCATCTTAACTGACAATCATTGGATGTTAGAGGACCAGTGCTTTGTATCTGTTTCAGTAGAAGAGTTGGACTAGATATGGTCCATATGTGTAGGAAACACTGTTCTTTTGTTCTGGGCACACTCAGATTTCCTGTAGACTTAGAGACTCTAGAAAGCAAGAGTGTGCTTCTTGCTCTAAAGCAGAGTGTGATCCATGGATGAAAACTATGCTGTGTGTTTCCCTTCAGAAAAGTAGTTAAATCCCAGCCTCTTTGTCTACCTACAAGCAAGACTTCGTTTCAGGTAAGGGCAGTCACTTTTCAGCTCAAACGAACTACATATTTCACGGAGCTCACACGTTTCTCATCTTAACGGACAAGATTGGATGTTAGAGGACCAGTGCTTTGTATCTGTTTCAGAAGCAGATTTGGACTAGATATGGTCCATATGTGTATAAAAACCATTCTTTTGTTCTCAGCACACTCACGTTTCCTGCTGTCTTAGAGACTCTAGAAAGCAAGATCGTGCTTCTTGTTCTAAAGCAGAGTGTGATCAATGGATGAGAACACTGCTGTGTGTTTCACTTCAGAAATGGAGTTAAATCCCAGGCTCTGAGTCTTCCTACAAGCAAGACTTCAATTCAGGTAAGGGGAGTCACTTTTCTGCTCAAACGAACTACATCGTTCACGAAGCTGACACGTTTCTCATGTTAACTGACAAGCATTGGATGTTAGAGGACCAGTGCTTTGTATCAGTTTCAGAAGCAGAGTTGGACTAGATATGGTCCGAATGTGTAGGAAACACCGTTCTTTTGTTCTCAGTAAACTCACGTTTCCTGCTGTCTTAGAGACTCTAGAAAGCAAGATCGTGCTTCCTGTTCTAAAGCAGAGTGTGATCAATGGATGAGAACACAGTTGTGTGTTTCACTTCAGAAATGGAGTTAAATCCCAGGCTCTGAGTCTTCCTACAAGCAAGACTTAGTTTCAGGTAAGGGCAGTCACTTTTCTGCTCAAACGAACTACATCTTTCACGAAGCTCACACGTTTCTCATCTTAACTGACAAGCATTGGATGTTAGAGGACCAGTGCATTCTATCAGTTTCAGTAGAAGATTTGGATTACATATATTCAGTATGTGTAGGAAACACCGTTCTTTTGTTCTGGGCACACTCACGTTTCCTGTTGTCTTAGAGACTCTAGAAAGCAAGAGCGTGCTTCTTTCTAAAGCAGAGTGTGATCCATGGATGAGAACTATGCTGTGTGTTTGCCTTCAGAAATGGAGTTAAATCCCAGGCTCTGAGTCTTCCTACAAGCAAGACTTCGTTTCAGGTAAGGGCAGTCACTTTTCTGCTCAAACTAACTACATCGTTCACAAAGCTCACACGTTTCTCATCTTAACAGACAAGCATTGGATGTTAGAGGACCAGTGCTTTGTATCTGTTTCAGAAGCAGAGTTGGACTAGATATGGTCCATATGTCTAGGAAACACCGTTCTTTTGTTCTCAGCACACTCACGTTTCCTGCTGTCTTAGAGACTCTAGAAAGCAAGATCGTGCTTCTTGTTCTAAAGCAGAGTGTGATCAATGGATGAGAACACTGCTGTGTGTTTCACTTCAGAAATGGAGTTAAATCCCTGGCTCTGAGTCTTCCTACAAGCAAGACTTCGTTTCAGGTAAGGGCAGTCACTTTTCAGCTCAAACGAACTACATCTTTCACAGAGCTCACACGTTTCTCATCTTAACAGACAAGCATTGGATGTTAGAAGACCAGTGCTTTGTGTCAGTTTCAGAAGCAGAGTTCGACTAGATATGGTCCTTATATGTAGGAAACACCCTTCTTTTGATCTCAGCAAACTCATTTTTCCTCCTGTCTTAGAGACTCTAGAAAGCAAGAGCATGCTTCTTGTTCTAACGCAGAGTGTGATCAATGGATGAGAACACTGCTGTGTGTTTCACTTCAGAAAAGTAGTTAAATCCCAGGCTCTATGTCTTCCTACTAGCAAGACTTCGTTTCAGGTAAGGGCAGTCAGTTTTGTGCTCAAACGAACTACATCGTTCACGAAGCTCACACGTTTGTCATCTTAACTGACAAGCATTGGATGTTGGAGGGTCAGTGCTTTGTATCAGTTTCAGAAGCAGATTTGGACTACATATGGTCCATATGTGTAGGAAACACCCTTCTTTTGTTCTGGGCACACTCACGGTTCCTGCTCTCTTAGAGACTCTAGAAAGCAAGAGCGTGCTTCTCGCTCTAAAACAGAGTGTGATCCATGGATGAGACTATGCTGTGTGTTTCACTTCAGAAATGGAGTTAAATCCCATGCTCTATGTCTCCCTACAAGCAATACTTCGTTTCAGGTAAGGGCAGTCACTTTTCTGCTCAAAGGAACTACATCGTTCACGAAGCTCACACGTTTCTCATCTTAACTGACAAGCATTGGATGTTAGAGGACCAGTGCTTTGTATCTGTTTCAGTAGAAGAGTTGGACTAGATATGGTCCATATGTGTAGGAAACACTGTTCTTTTGTTCTGGGCACACTCAGATTTCCTGTAGACTTAGAGACTCTAGAAAGCAAGAGTGTGCTTCTTGCTCTAAAGCAGAGTGTGATCCATGGATGAAAACTATGCTGTGGGTTTCCCTTCAGAAAAGTAGTTAAATCCCAGCTTCTTTGTCTACCTACAAGCAAGACTTCGTTTCAGGTAAGGGCAGTCACTTTTCAGCTCAAACGAACTACATATTTCACGGAGCTCACACGTTTCTCATCTTAACGGACAAGCATTCGATGTTAGAGGACCAGTGCTTTGTATCTGTTTCAGAAGCAGAGTTGGACTAGATATGGTCCATATGTGTAGGAAACACCATTCTTTTGTTCTCCACACACTCACGTCCTGCTGTCTTAGAGACTCTAGAAAGCAAGATCGTGCTTCTTGTTCTAAAGCAGAGTGTGATCAATGGATGAGAACACTGCTGTGTGTTTCACTTCAGAAATGGAGTTAAATCCCAGGCTCTGAGTCTTCCTACAAGCAAGACTTCGTTTCAGGTAAGGGCAGTCACTTTTCTGCTCAAAAGAACTACATCGTTCACGAAATTCACACGTTTCTTATCTTAATTGAGAAGCATTGGATGTTAGAGGACCAGTGCTTTGTTTCAGTTTCAGAGGAAGAGTTGGACTAGATATGGTCTGTATGTGTAGAAAACACCGTTCTTTTGTTCTCAGCACACTCACGTTTCCTGCTGTCTTAGAGACTTTAGAAAGCAAGAGCATGCTTCTCGCTCTAAAGCAGAGTGTGATCAATGGATGATTACACTGCTGTGTGTTTTACTTCAGTAATGGAGTTAAATCCCATGCTCTGAGTCTTCCTACAAGCAAGACTTCAATTCAGGTAAGGGGAGTCACTTTTCTGCTCAAACGAACTACATCGTTCACGAAGCTCACACGTTTCTCATCTTAACTGACAAGCATTGGATGTTAGAAGACCAGTGCATTCTATCAGTTTCAGAAGAAGATTTGGATTACATATATTCCTTATGTGTAGGAAACACTGCTCTTTTGATTGGCCACACTCAGATTTCCTGCTGTCTTAGAGACTCTAGAAAGCAAGAGCATGCTTCTTGTTCTAATGCCGAGAGTGATCAATGGATGAGAACACTGCTGTGTGTTTCACTTCAGAAATGGAGTTAAATCCCAGGCTCTGAGTATTCCTACAAGCAAGACTTCGTTTCAGGTAAGGGCAGTCAGTTTTCTGCTCAAACGAACTACATCGTTCTCGAAGCTCACACCTTTCTCATCTTAACTGACAAGCATTGGATGTTAGAGGACCAGTGCAATGTATCAGTTTCGGAAGAAGAGTTGGACTAAATATGGTCCATATGGGTAGGAAACACCGTTCTTTTGTTCTGGGCACACTCATATTTCCTGCTGTCTTAGAGACTCTAGAAAGCAAGAGCGTGCTTCTTTCTAAAGCAGAGTGTGATCCATGGATGAGAACTATGCTGTGTGTTTGCCTTCAGAAATGGAGTTAAATCCCAGGCTCTGAGTCTTCCTACAAGCAAGACTTCTTTACAGGTAAGGGCAGTCACTTTTCTGCTCAAACGAACTACATCGTTCACGGAGCTCACACGTTTCTTATCTTAACAGACAAGCATTGGATGTTAGAGGACCAGTGCTTTGTATCAGTTTCAGAAGCAGAGTTGGACTAGATATGGTCCGTATGTGTAGGAAACACCGTTCTTTTTTTCTCAGCAAACTCACGTTTCCTGCTGTCATAGAGACTCTAGAAAGCAAGATTGTGCTTCTTGCTCTAAAGCAGAGTTTGATCCATGGATGAGAACTATGCTGTGTGTTTCACTTCAGAAATGGAGTTAAATCTCAGGCTCTGAGTCTTCCTACAAGCAAGACTTCGTTTCAGGTAAGGGCAGTCAGTTTTGTGCTCAAACGAACTACATCGTTCACGAAGCTCACACGTTTGTCATCTTAACTGACAAGCATTGGATGTTAGAGGGTCAGTGCTTTGTATCAGTTTCAGAAGCAGATTTGGACTACATATGGTCCATATGTGTAGGAAACACCGATCTTTTGTTCTGGGCACACTCACGTTTCCTGCTGTCTTAGAGACTCTAGAAAGCAAGAGCGTGCTTCTCGCTCTAAAACAGAGTGTGATCCATGGATGAGACTATGCTGTGTGTTTCACTTCAGAAATGGAGTTAAATCCCATGCTCTATGTCTCCCTACAAGCAAGACTTCGTTTCAGGTAAGGGCAGTCACTTTTCTGCTCAAAGGAACTACATCGTTCATGAAGCTCACACGTTTCTCATCTTAACTGACAAGCATTGGATGTTAGAGGACCAGTACTTTGTATCTGTTTCAGTAGAAGAGTTGGACTAGATATGGTCCATATGTGTAGGAAACACTGTTCTTTTGTTCTGGGCACACTCAGATTTCCTGTAGTCTTAGAGACTCTAGAAAGCAAGAGTGTGCTTCTTGCTCTAAAGCAGAGTGTGATCCATGGATGAAAACTATGCTGTGTGTTTCCCTTCAGAAAAGTAGTTAAATCCCAGCCTCTATGTCTACCTACAAGCAAGACTTCGTTTCAGGTAAGGGCAGTCACTTTTCAGCTCAAAGGAACTACATATTTCACGGAGCTCACACGTTTCTCTTCTCAACGGACAAGCATTGGATGTTAGAGGACCAGTGCTTTGTATCAGTTTCAGAAGCAGAGTTGGACTAGATATGGTCCGTATGTGTAGGAAACACTGTTCTTTTGTTCTGGGCACACTCAGATTTCCTGTAGTCTTAGAGATTCTAGAAAGCAAGAGCATGCTTCTCGCTCTAAAGCAGAGTGTGATCAATGGATGATTACACTGCTGTGTGTTTTACTTCAGAAATGGAGTTAAATCCCATGCTCTGAGTCTTCCTACAAGCAAGACTTCAATTCAGGTAAGGGGAGTCACTTTTCTGCTTAAACGAACTACATCGTTCACGAAGCTCACACGTTTCTCATCTTAACTGACAAGCATTGGATGTTAGAGGAGCAGTGCTTTGTATCAGTTTCAGAAGCAGAGTTGGACTAGATATGGTCTTAATGTGTAGGAAACACCGTTCTTTTGTTCTCAACAAACTCACGTTTCCTGATGTCTTAGAGACTCTAGAAAGCAAGATCGTGCTTCTTGATCTAAAGCAGAGTGTGATCAATGGATGAGAACACTGCTGTGTGTTTCACTTCAGAAATGGAGTTAAATCCCAGGCTCTGAGTCTTCCTACAAGCAAGACTTCATTTCAGGTAAGGGCAGTCACTTTTCTGCTCAAACGAACTACATCTTTCACGAAGGTCACACGTTTCTCATCTTAACTGACAAGCATTGGATGTAAGATGGTCAGTGCTTTTTTTCAGTTTCAGAAGCAGATTTGGACTACATATGGTCCATATGTGTAAGAAACACCCTTCTTTTTTTCTGGGCACACTCAGATTTCCTGCTGTATTAGAGACTCTAGAAAGCAAGAGTGTGCTTCTCGCTCTAAAGCAGAGTGTGATCCATCGATGAGAACTATGCTGTGTGTTTCCCTTCAGAAATGGACTTAAATCTCAGGCTCTGAGTCTTCCTACAAGCAAGACTTCGTTTCAGGTAAGGGCAGTCAGTTTTGTGCTCAAACGAACTACATCGTTCACGAAGCTCACACGTTTCTCATCTTAACTGACAAGAATTGGATGTTAGAGGGTTAGTGCTTTGTATCAGTTTCACAAGCAGATTTGGACTACATATGGTCCATATGTGTAGGAAACACCGATCTTTTGTTCTAGGCACACTCACGTTTCCTGCTGTCTTAGAGACTCTAGAAAGCAAGAGCGTGCTTCTTGCTCTAAAACAGAGTGTGATCATGGATGAGACTATGCTGTGTATTTCACATCAGAAATGGAGTTAAATCCCAGGCTCTGAGTCTTCCCACAAGCAAGACTTCGTTTCAGGTAAGGGCAGTCACTTTTCTGCTCAAACGAACTACATCTTTCACGAAGGTCACACGTTTCTCATCTTAACTGACAAGCATTGGATGTTAGAGGACCAGTGCATTCTATCAGTTTCAGAAGAAGATTTGGATTACATATATTCCTTATGTGTAGGAAACACCGCTCTTTTGTTCTGGGCACACTCAGATTTCCTGCTGTCTTAGAGACTCTAGAAAGCAAGAGCATGCTTCTTGTTCTAACGCAGAGAGTGATCAATGGATGAGAACAATGCTGTCTGTTTCACTTCAGAAATGGAGTTAAATCCCAGGCTCTGAGTCTTCCTACAAGCAAGACTTCGTTACAGGTAAGGGCAGTCAGTTTTCTGCTCAAACGAACTACATCGTTCACGAAGCTCACACCTTTCTCATCTTAACTGACAATCATTGGATGTTAGAGGACCAGTGCAATGTATCAGTTTCAGAAGAAGAGTTGGACTAAATATGGTCCGTATGTGTAGGAAACACCGTTCTTTTGTTCTGGGCACACTCACGTTTCCTGCTGTCTTAGAGACTCTAGAAAGCAAGAGCGTGCTTCTTTCTAAAGCAGAGTGTGATCCATGGATGAGAACTATGCTGTGTGTTTGCCTTCAGAAATGGAGTTAAATCCCAGGCTCTGAGTCTTCCTACAAGCAAGACTTCGTTTCAGGTAAGGGCAGTCACTTTTCTGCTCAAAGGAACTACATCGTTCACGGAGCTCACACGTTTCTCATCTTAACAGACAAGCATTGGATGTTAGAGGACCAGTGCTTTGTATCAGTTTCAGAAGCAGAGTTGGACTAGATATGTTCCTTATGTGTAGGAAACACCGTTCTTTTTTTCTCAGCAAACTCAGGTTTCCTGCTGTCTTAGAGACTCTAGAAAGCAAGAGCGTGCTTCTTGTTCTAAAGCAGAATGTGATCAATGGATGGGAACACTTCTGTGTGTTTCAATTCAGAAATGGTGTTAAATCCCAGGCTCTGAGTCTTCCTACAAGCAAGACTTCGTTTCAGGTAAGGGCAGTCACTTTTCTGCTCAAACGAACTACATCATTCACGAAATTCACACGTTTCTCATCTTAATTGAGAAGCATTGGATGTTAGAGGACCAGTGCTTTGTTTCAGTTTCAGAAGAATAGTTGGAGTAGATATGGTCCGTATGTGTATGAAACACCGTTCTTTTGTTCTCAGCACACTCACGTTTCCTGCTGTCTTAGAGACTTTAGAAAGCAAGAGCATGCTTCTCGCTCTAAAGCAGAGTGTGATCAATGGATGATTACACTGCTGTGTGTTTTACTTCAGAAATGGAGTTAAATCCCAGACTCTGAGTATTCCTACAAGCAAGACTTCAATTCAGGTAAGGGCTGTCACTTTTCTGCTCAAACGAACTACATCGTTCACGAAGCTCACACGTTTCTCATCTTAACTGACAAGCATTGGATGTAAGATGGTCAGTGCTTTTTTTCAGTTTCAGAAGCAGATTTGGACTACATATGGTCCATATGTGTAAGAAACACCCTTCTTTTTTTCTGGGCACACTCAGATTTCCTGCTGTATTAGAGACTCTAGAAAGCAAGAGTGTGCTTCTCGCTCTAAAGCAGAGTGTGATCCATCGATGAGAACTATGCTGTGTGTTTCCCTTCAGAAATGGACTTAAATCTCAGGCTCTGTGTCTTACTACAAGCAAGACTTCGTTTCAGGTAAGGGCAGTCACTTTTCAGTTCAAAGAAACTACATCATTCACTAAGCTCACACGTTTCTCATCTTAACTGACAAGCATTGGATGTTAGAGGACCAGTGCTTTGTATCAGTTTCAGAAGCAGAGTTGGACTAGATATGGTCCATATGTGTAGGAAACACCGTTCTTTTGTTCTCAGCACACTCACGTTTCCTGCTGTCTTAGAGACTGTAGAAAGGAAGAGCGTGCTTCTCGCTCTAAAGCAGAGTGTGAACCATGGATGAGAACTATGCTGTGTGTTTCCCTTCAGAAAAGGAGTTAAATCCCTGGCTCTGTGTCTTCCTACAAGCAAGACTTCGTTTCAGGTAAGGGCAGTCACTTTTCAGCTCAAACGAACTACATCGTTCACGGAGCTCACACGTTTCTCATCTTAACAGACAAGCATTGGACGTTAGAGGACCAGTGCTTTGTATCAGTTTCAGAGGAAGAGTTGGACTAGATATGGTCCGTATGTGTAGGAAACACCGTTCTTTTGTTCTCAGCAAACTCACGTTTCCTGCTGTCTTAGAGACTCTAGAAAGCAAGATCGTGCTTCTTGTTCTAAAGCAGAGTGTGATCAATGGATGAGAACACAGTTGTGTATTTCACTTCAGAAATGGAGTTAAATCCCAGGCTCTGAGTCTTCTTACAAGCAAGACTTAGTTTCAGGTAAGGGCAGTCACTTTTCTGCTCAAACGAACTACATCTTTCACGAAGCTCACACGTTTCTCATCTTAACTGACAAGCATTGGATGTTAGAGGACCAGTGCATTCTATCAGTTTCAGAAGAAGATTTGGATTACATATATTCATTATGTGTAGGAAACACCGCTCTTTTGTTCTGGGCACACTCAGATTTCCTGCTGTCTTAGAGACTCTAGAAAGAAAGAGCATGCTTCTTGTTCTAACGCAGAGAGTGATCAATGGATGAGAACACTGCTGTGTGTTTCACTTCAGAAATGGAGTTAAACCCCAGGCTCTGAGTCTTCCTACAAGCAAGACTTCGTTTCAGGTAAGGGCAGTCAGTTTTCTGCTCAAACGAACTACATCGTTCACGAAGCTCACACCTTTCTCATCTTAACTGACAAGCATTGGATGTTAGAGGACCAGTGCAATGGATCAGTTTCAGAAGCAGAGTTGGACTAGATATGGTCCATATGTGTAGGAAACACCGTTCTTTTGTTCTCAGCACACTCACGTTTCCTGCTGTCTTAGAGACTGTAGAAAGGAAGAGCGTGCTTCTCGCTCTAAAGCAGAGTGTGAACCATGGATGAGAACTATGCTGTGTGTTTCCCTTCAGAAAAGGAGTTAAATCCCTGGCTCTGTGTCTTCCTACAAGCAAGACTTCGTTTCAGGTAAGGGCAGTCACTTTTCAGCTCAAACGAACTACATCGTTCACGGAGCTCACACGTTTCTCATCTTAACAGACAAGCATTGGACGTTAGAGGACCAGTGCTTTGTATCAGTTTCAGAGGAAGAGTTGGACTAGATATGGTCCGTATGTGTAGGAAACACCGTTCTTTTGTTCTCAGCAAACTCACGTTTCCTGCTGTCTTAGAGACTCTAGAAAGCAAGATCGTGCTTCTTGTTCTAAAGCAGAGTGTGATCAATGGATGAGAACACAGTTGTGTGTTTCACTTTAGAAATGGAGTTAAATCCCAGGCTCTGAGTCTTCCTACAAGCAAGACTTCAATTCAGGTAAGGGGAGTCACTTTTCTGCTCAAACGAACTACATCGTTCACGAAGCTCACACGTTTCTCATGTTAACTGACAAGCATTGGATGTTAGAGGACCAGTGCTTTGTATCAGTTTCAGAAGCAGAGTTGGACTAGATATGGTCCGAATGTGTAGGAAACACCGTTCTTTTGTTCTCAGTAAACTCACGTTTCCTGCTGTCTTAGAGACTCTAGAAAGCAAGATCGTGCTTCCTGTTCTAAAGCAGAGTGTGATCAATGGATGAGAACACAGTTGTGTGTTTCACTTCAGAAATGGAGTTAAATCCCAGGCTCTGAGTCTTCTTACAAGCAAGACTTAGTTTCAGGTAAGGGCAGTCACTTTTCTGCTCAAACGAACTACATCTTTCACGAAGCTGACACGTTTCTCATCTTAACTGACAAGCATTGGATGTTAGAGGACCAGTGCATTCTATCAGTTTCAGAAGAAGATTTGGATTACATATATTCATTATGTGTAGGAAACACCGCTCTTTTGTTCTGGGCACACTCAGATTTCCTGCTGTCTTAGAGACTCTAGAAAGAAAGAGCATGCTTCTTGTTCTAACGCAGAGAGTGATCAATGGATGAGAACACTGCTGTGTGTTTCACTTCAGAAATGGAGTTAAACCCCAGGCTCTGAGTCTTCCTACAAGCAAGACTTCGTTTCAGGTAAGGGCAGTCAGTTTTCTGCTCAAACGAACTACATCGTTCACGAAGCTCACACCTTTCTCATCTTAACTGACAAGCATTGGATGTTAGAGGACCAGTGCAATGGATCAGTTTCAGAAGCAGAGTTGGACTAGATATGGTCCATATGTGTAGGAAACACCGTTCTTTTGTTCTCAGCACACTCACGTTTCCTGCTGTCTTAGAGACTGTAGAAAGGAAGAGCGTGCTTCTCGCTCTAAAGCAGAGTGTGAACCATGGATGAGAACTATGCTGTGTGTTTCCCTTCAGAAAAGGAGTTAAATCCCTGGCTCTGTGTCTTCCTACAAGCAAGACTTCGTTTCAGGTAAGGGCAGTCACTTTTCAGCTCAAACGAACTACATCGTTCACGGAGCTCACACGTTTCTCATCTTAACAGACAAGCATTGGACGTTAGAGGACCAGTGCTTTGTATCAGTTTCAGAGGAAGAGTTGGACTAGATATGGTCCGTATGTGTAGGAAACACCGTTCTTTTGTTCTCAGCAAACTCACGTTTCCTGCTGTCTTAGAGACTCTAGAAAGCAAGATCGTGCTTCTTGTTCTAAAGCAGAGTGTGATCAATGGATGAGAACACAGTTGTGTGTTTCACTTTAGAAATGGAGTTAAATCCCAGGCTCTGAGTCTTCCTACAAGCAAGACTTCAATTCAGGTAAGGGGAGTCACTTTTCTGCTCAAACGAACTACATCGTTCACGAAGCTCACACGTTTCTCATGTTAACTGACAAGCATTGGATGTTAGAGGACCAGTGCTTTGTATCAGTTTCAGAAGCAGAGTTGGACTAGATATGGTCCGAATGTGTAGGAAACACCGTTCTTTGTTCTCAGTAAACTCACGTTTCCTGCTGTCTTAGAGACTCTAGAAAGCAAGATCGTGCTTCCTGTTCTAAAGCAGAGTGTGATCAATGGATGAGAACACAGTTGTGTGTTTCACTTCAGAAATGGAGTTAAATCCCAGGCTCTGAGTCTTCTTACAAGCAAGACTTAGTTTCAGGTAAGGGCAGTCACTTTTCTGCTCAAACGAACTACATCTTTCACGAAGCTCACACGTTTCTCATCTTAACTGACAAGCATTGGATGTTAGAGGACCAGTGCATTCTATCAGTTTCAGAAGAAGATTTGGATTACATATATTCAGTATGTGTAGGAAACACCGCTCTTTTGTTCTGGGCACACTCAGATTTCCTGCTGTCTTAGAGACTCTAGAAAGAAAGAGCATGCTTCTTGTTCTAACGCAGAGAGTGATCAATGGATGAGAACACTGCTGTGTGTTTCACTTCAGAAATGGAGTTAAACCCCAGGCTCTGAGTCTTCCTACAAGCAAGACTTCGTTTCAGGTAAGGGCAGTCAGTTTTCTGCTCAAACGAACTACATCGTTCACGAAGCTCACACCTTTCTCATCTTAACTGACAAGCATTGGATGTTAGAGGACCAGTGCAATGGATCAGTTTCAGAAGAAGAGTTGCACTAAATATGGTCCGTATGTGTAGGAAACACCGTTCTTTTGTTCTGGGCACACTCACGTTTCCTGCTGTCTTAGAGACTCTAGAAAGCAAGAGCGTGCTTCTTTCTAAAGCAGAGTGTGATCCATGGATGAGAACTATGCTGTGTGTTTGCCTTCAGAAATGGAGTTAAATCCCAGGCTCTGAGTCTTCCTACAAGCAAGACTTCGTTTCAGATAAGGGCAGTCACTTTTCTGCTCAAACGAACTACATCGTTCACGAAGCTCACACGTTTCTCATCTTAAGAAACAAGCATTGGATGTTAGAGGACCAGTGCTTTGTATCTGTTTCAGAAGCAGAGTTGGACTAGATATGGTCCATATGTGTAGGAAACACCGTTCTTTTGTTCTCAGCACACTCACGTTTCCTGCTGTCTTAGAGACTCTAGAAAGCAAGATCGTGCTTCTTGTTCTAAAGCAGAGTGTGATCAATGGATGAGAACACTGCTGTGTGTTTCACTTCAGAAATGGAGTTAAATCCCTGGCTCTGAGTCTTCCTACAAGCAAGACTTCGTTTCAGGGAAGGGCAGTCACTTTTCTGCTCAAACGAACTACATCGTTCACAAAATTCACACGTTTCTCATCTTAATTGAGAAGCATTGGATGTTAGAGGACCAGTGCTTTGTTTCAGTTTCAGAGGAAGAGTTGGACTAGATATGGTCCGTATGTGTAGAAAACACCGTTCTTTTGTTCTCAGCACACTCACGTTTCCTGCTGTCTTAGAGACTCTAGAAAGCAAGAGCATGCTTCTTGTTCTAACGCAGAGAGTGATCAATGGATGAGAACACTGCTGTGTGTTTCACTTCAGAAATGGAGTTAAATCCCAGGCTCTGAGTATTCCTACAAGCAAGACGTCGTTTCAGGTAAGGGCAGTCAGTTTTCTGCTCAAACGAACTACATCGTTCACGAAGCTCACACCTTTCTCATCTTAACTGACAAGCATTGGATGTTAGAGGACCAGTGCAATGTATCAGTTTCAGAAGAAGAGTTGGACTAAATATGGTCCGTATGTGTAGGAAACACCGTTCTTTTTTCTGGGCACACTCACATTTCCTGCTGTCTTAGAGACTCTAGAAAGCAAGAGCGTGCTTCTTTCTAAAGCAGAGTGTGATCCATGGATGAGAACTATGCTGTGTGTTTGCCTTCAGAAATGGAGTTAAATCCCAGGCTCTGAGTCTTCCTACAAGCAAGACTTCGTTTCAGGTAAGGGCAGTCACTTTTCTGCTCAAACGAACTACATCGTTCACGGAGCTCACACGTTTCTCATCTTAACAGACAAGCATTGGATGTTAGAGGACCAGTGCTTTGTATCAGTTTCAGAAGCAGAGTTGGACTAGATATGGTCCGTATGTGTAGGAAACACCGTTCTTTTTTTCTCAGCAAACTCACTTTTCCTGCTGTCTTAGAGACTCTAGAAAGCAAGAGAGTGCTTCTCACTCTAAAGCAGAGTTTGATCCATGGATGAAAACTATGCTGTGTGTTTCCCTTCAGAAAAGTAGTTAAATCCCAGGCTCTATGTCTTCCCACAAGCAAGAATTCTTTTCAGGTAAGGGCAGTCACTTTTCAGCTCAAACGAACTACATCTTTCACGGAGCTCACACGTTTGTCATCTTAACAGACAAGCATTGGATGTTAGAACACCAGTGCTTTGTGTCAGTTTCAGAAGCAGAGTTCGACTAGATATGGTCCTTATATGTAGGAAACACCCTTCTTTTGATCTCAGCAAACACATCTTTCCTGCTGTCTTAGAGACTCTAGAAAGCAAGATCGTGCTTCTTGTTCTAAAGCAGAGTGTGATCAATGGATGAGAACACTGCTGTGTGTTTCACTTCAGAAATGGAGTTAAATCCCAGGCTCTGAG
Organism: Onychomys leucogaster; assembly: GCA_949786385.1. NCBI lineage: Eukaryota > Metazoa > Chordata > Mammalia > Rodentia > Cricetidae > Onychomys > Onychomys leucogaster. The sequence continues at coordinate 99,407 of CATKUP010000526.1, forward strand.
TCTTCCTACAAGCAAGACTTCATTTCAGGTAAGGGCAGTCACTTTTCTGCTCATACGAACTACATCTTTCACGAAGGTCACACGTTTCTCATCTTAACTGACAAGCATTGGATGTTAGAGGACCAGTGCATTCTATCAGTTTCAGAAGAAGATTTGGATTACATATATTCCTTATGTGTAGGAAACACCGCTCTTTTGTTCTGGGCACACTCAGATTTCCTGCTGTCTTAGAGACTCTAGAAAGAAAGAGCATGCTTCTTGTTCTAACGCAGAGAGTGATCAATGGATGAGAACAATGCTGTGTGTTTCACTTCAGAAATGGAGTTAAATCCCAGGCTCTGAGTCTTCCTACAAGCAAGACTTCGTTTCAGATAAGGGCAGTCAGTTTTCTGCTCAAACGAACTACATCGTTCACGAAGCTCACACCTTTCTCATCTTAACTGACAATCATTGGATGTTAGAGGACCAGTGCAATGTATCAGTTTCAGAAGAAGAGTTGGACTAAATATGGTCCGTATGTGTAGGAAACACCGTTCTTTTGTTCTGGGCACACTCACGTTTCCTGCTGTCTTAGAGACTCTAGAAAGCAAGAGCGTGCTTCTTTCTAAAGCAGAGTGTGATCCATGGATGAGAACTATGCTGTGTGTTTGCCTTCAGAAATGGAGTTAAATCCCAGGCTCTGAGTCTTCCTACAAGCAAGACTTCGTTTCAGGTAAGGGCAGTCACTTTTCTGCTCAAAGGAACTACATCGTTCACGGAGCTCACACGTTTCTCATCTTAACAGACAAGCATTGGATGTTAGAGGACCAGTGCTTTGTATCAGTTTCAGAAGCAGAGTTGGACTAGATATGGTCCGAATGTGTAGGAAACACCGTTCTTTTGTTCTCAGCAAACTCAGGTTTCCTGCTGTCTTAGAGACTCTAGAAAGCAAGAGCGTGCTTCTTGTTCTAAAGCAGAGTGTGATCAATGGATGGGAACACTTCTGTGTGTTTCAATTCAGAAATGGTGTTAAATCCCAGGCTCTGAGTCTTCCTACAAGCAAGACTTCGTTTCAGGGAAGGGCAGTCACTTTTCTGCTCAAATGAACTACATTGTTCACGAAATTCACACGTTTCTCATCTTAATTGAGAAGCATTGGATGTTAGAGGACCAGTGCTTTGTTTCAGTTTCAGAAGAATAGTTGGACTAGATATGGTCCGTATGTGTATGAAACACCGTTCTTTTGTTCTCAGCACACTCACGTTTCCTGCTGTCTTAGAGACTTTAGAAAGCAAGAGCATGCTTCTCGCTCTAAAGCAGAGTGTGATCAATGGATGATTACACTGCTGTGTGTTTTACTTCAGAAATGGAGTTAAATCCCAGGCTCTGAGTATTCCTACAAGCAAGACTTCAATTCAGGTAAGGGCTGTCACTTTTCTGCTCAAACGAACTACATCGTTCACGAAGCTCACACGTTTCTCATCTTAACTGACAAGCATTGGATGTAAGATGGTCAGTGCTTTTTTTCAGTTTCAGATGCAGATTTGGACTACATATGGTCCATATGTGTAAGAAACACCCTTCTTTTTTTCTGGGCACACTCAGATTTCCTGCTGTATTAGAGACTCTAGAAAGCAAGAGTGTGCTTCTCGCTCTAAAGCAGAGTGTGATCCATCGATGAGAACTATGCTGTGTGTTTCCCTTCAGAAATGGACTTAAATCTCAGGCTCTGTGTCTTACTACAAGCAAGACTTCGTTTCAGGTAAGGGCAGTCACTTTTCAGTTCAAAGAAACTACATCATTCACTAAGCTCACACGTTTCTCATCTTAAATGACAAGCATTGGATGTTAGAGGACCAGTGCTTTGTATCAGTTTCAGAAGCAGAGTTGGACTAGATATGGTCCATATGTGTAGGAAACACCGTTCTTTTGTTCTCAGCACACTCACGTTTCCTGCTGTCTTAGAGACTGTAGAAAGGAAGTGCGTGCTTCTCGCTCTAAAGCAGAGTGTGAACCATGGATGAGAACTATGCTGTGTGTTTCCCTTCAGAAAAGGAGTTAAATCCCTGGCTCTGTGTCTTCCTACAAGCAAGACTTCGTTTCAGGTAAGGGCAGTCACTTTTCAGCTCAAACGAACTACATCGTTCACGGAGCTCACACGTTTCTCATCTTAACAGACAAGCATTGGACGTTAGAGGACCAGTGCTTTGTATCAGTTTCAGAGGAAGAGTTGGACTAAATATGGTCCGTATGTGTAGGAAACACCGTTCTTTTGTTCTCAGCAAACTCACGTTTCCTGCTGTCTTAGAGACTCTAGAAAGCAAGATCGTGCTTCTTGTTCTAAAGCAGAGTGTGATCAATGGATGAGAACACAGTTGTGTGTTTTACTTTAGAAATGGAGTTAAATCCCAGGCTCTGAGTCTTCCTACAAGCAAGACTTCAATTCAGGTAAGGGGAGTCACTTTTCTGCTCAAACGAACTACATCGTTCACGAAGCTCACACGTTTCTCATGTTAACTGACAAGCATTGGATGTTAGAGGACCAGTGCTTTGTATCAGTTTCAGAAGCAGAGTTGGACTAGATATGGTCCGAATGTGTAGGAAACACCGTTCTCTTGTTCTCAGTAAACTCACGTTTCCTGCTGTCTTAGAGACTCTAGAAAGCAAGATCGTGCTTCCTGTTCTAAAGCAGAGTGTGATCAATGGATGAGAACACAGTTGTGTGTTTCACTTCAGAAATGGAGTTAAATCCCAGGCTCTGAGTCTTCTTACAAGCAAGACTTAGTTTCAGGTAAGGGCAGTCACTTTCCTGCTCAAACGAACTACATCTTTCACGAAGCTCACACGTTTCTCATCTTAACTGACAAGCATTGGATGTTAGAGGACCAGTGCATTCTATCAGTTTCAGAAGAAGATTTGGATTACATATATTCAGTATGTGTAGGAAACACCGCTCTTTTGTTCTGGGCACACTCAGATTTCCTGCTCTCTTAGAGACTCTAGAAAGAAAGAGCATGCTTCTTGTTCTAACGCAGAGAGTGATCAATGGATGAGAACACTGCTGTGTGTTTCACTTCAGAAATGGAGTTAAATCCCAGGCTCTGAGTCTTCCTACAAGCAAGACTTCGTTTCAGGTAAGGGCAGTCAGTTTTCTGCTCAAACGAACTACATCGTTCACGAAGCTCACACCTTTCTCATCTTAACTAACAAGCATTGGATGTTAGAGGACCAGTGCAATGGATCAGTTTCAGAAGAAGAGTTGCACTAAATATGGTCCGTATGTGTAGGAAACACCGTTCTTTTGTTCTGGGCACACTCACGTTTCCTGCTGTCTTAGAGACTCTAGAAAGCAAGAGCGTGCTTCTTTCTAAAGCAGAGTGTGATCCATGGATGAGAACTATGCTGTGTGTTTGCCTTCAGAAATGGAGTTAAATCCCAGGCTCTGAGTCTTCCTACAAGCAAGACTTCGTTTCAGGTAGGGGCAGTCACTTTTCTGCTCAAACGAACTACATCGTTCACGAAGCTCACACGTTTCTCATCTTAACAGACAAGCATTGGATGTTAGAGGACCAGTGCTTTGTATCTGTTTCAGAAGCAGAGTTGGACTAGATATGGTCCATATGTGTAGGAAACACCGTTCTTTTGTTCTCAGCACACTCACGTTTCCTGCTGTCTTAGAGACTCTAGAAAGCAAGATCGTGCTTCTTGTTCTAAAGCAGAGTGTGATCAATGGATGAGAACACTGCTGTGTGTTTCACTTCAGAAATGGAGTTAAATCCCTGGCTCTGAGTCTTCCTACAAGCAAGACTTCGTTTCAGGGAAGGGCAGTCACTTTTCTGCTCAAACGAACTACATCGTTCACGAAATTCACACGTTTCTCATCTTAATTGAGAAGCATTGGATGTTAGAGGACCAGTGCTTTGTTTCAGTTTCAGAGGAAGAGTTGGACTAGATATGGTCCGTATGTGTAGAAAACACCGTTCTTTTGTTCTCTGCACACTCACGTTTCCTGCTGTCTTAGAGACTTTAGAAAGCAAGAGCATGCTTCTCGCTCTAAAGCAGAGTGTGATCAATGGATGATTACACTGCTGTGTGTTTTACTTCAGAAATGGAGTTAAATCCCATGCTCTGAGTCTTCCTACAAGCAAGACTTCAATTCAGGTAAGGGGAGTCACTTTTCTGCTCAAACGAACTACATCGTTCACGAAGCTCACACGTTTCTCATCTTAACTGACAAGCATTGGATGTTAGAGGAGCAGTGCTTTGTATCAGTTTCAGAAGCAGAGTTGGACTAGATATGGTCTTAATGTGTAGGAAACACCGTTCTTTTGTTCTCAACAAACTCACGTTTCCTGCTGTCTTAGAGACTCTAGAAAGCAAGATCGTGCTTCCTGTTCTAAAGCAGAGTGTGATCCATGGATGAGAACACTGCTGTGTGTTTCACTTCAGAAATGGAGTTAAATCCCAGGCTCTGAGTCTTCCTACAAGCAAGACTTCATTTCAGGTAAGGGCAGTCACTTTTCTGCTCAAACGAACTACATCTTTCACGAAGGTCACACGTTTCTCATCTTAACTGACAAGCATTGGATGTTAGAGGACCAGTGCATTCTATCAGTTTCAGAAGAAGATTTGGATTACATATATTCCTTATGTGTAGGAAACACCGCTCTTTTGTTCTGGGCACACTCAGATTTCCTGCTGTCTTAGAGACTCTAGAAAGCAAGAGCATGCTTCTTGTTCTAACGCAGAGAGTGATCAATGGATGAGAACAATGCTGTGTGTTTCACTTCAGAAATGGAGTTAAATCCCAGGCTCTGAGTCTTCCTACAAGCAAGACTTCGTTTCAGGTAAGGGCAGTCAGTTTTCTGCTCAAACGAACTACATCGTTCACGAAGCTCACACATTTCTCATCTTAACTGACAATCATTGGATGTTAGAGGACCAGTGCAATGTATCAGTTTCAGAAGAAGAGTTGGACTAAATATGGTCCGTATGTGTAGGAAACACCGTTCTTTTGTTCTGGGCACACTCACGTTTCCTGCTGTCTTAGAGACTCTAGAAAGCAAGAGCGTGCTTCTTTCTAAAGCAGAGTGTGATCCATGGATGAGAACTATGCTGTGTGTTTGCCTTCAGAAATGGAGTTAAATCCCAGGCTCTGAGTCTTCCTACAAGCAAGACTTCAATTCAGGTAAGGGGAGTCACTTTTCTGCTCAAACGAACTACATCGTTCACGAAGCTCACACGTTTCTCATGTTAACTGACAAGCATTGGATGTTAGAGGACCAGTGCTTTGTATCAGTTTCAGAAGCAGAGTTGGACTAGATATGGTCCGAATGTGTAGGAAACACCGTTCTCTTGTTCTCAGTAAACTCACATTTCCTGCTGTCTTAGAGACTCTAGAAAGCAAGATCGTGCTTCCTGTTCTAAAGCAGAGTGTGATCAATGGATGAGAACACAGTTGTGTGTTTCACTTCAGAAATGGAGTTAAATCCCAGGCTCTGAGTCTTCTTACAAGCAAGACTTAGTTTCAGGTAAGGGCAGTCACTTTTCTGCTCAAACGAACTACATCTTTCATGAAGCTCACACGTTTCTCATCTTAACTGACAAGCATTGGATGTTAGAGGACCAGTGCATTCTATCAGTTTCAGAAGAAGATTTGGATTACATATATTCAGTATGTGTAGGAAACACCGCTCTTTTGTTCTGGGCACACTCAGATTTCCTGCTGTCTTAGAGACTCTAGAAAGAAAGAGCATGCTTCTTGTTCTAACGCAGAGAGTGATCAATGGATGAGAACACTGCTGTGTGTTTCACTTCAGAAATGGAGTTAAATCCCAGGCTCTGAGTCTTCCTACAAGCAAGACTTCGTTTCAGGTAAGGGCAGTCAGTTTTCTGCTCAAACGAACTACATCGTTCACGAAGCTCACACCTTTCTCATCTTAACTAACAAGCATTGGATGTTAGAGGACCAGTGCAATGGATCAGTTTCAGAAGAAGAGTTGCACTAAATATGGTCCGTATGTGTAGGAAACACCGTTCTTTTGTTCTGGGCACACTCACGTTTCCTGCTGTCTTAGAGACTCTAGAAAGCAAGAGCGTGCTTCTTTCTAAAGCAGAGTGTGATCCATGGATGAGAACTATGCTGTGTGTTTGCCTTCAGAAATGGAGTTAAATCCCAGGCTCTGAGTCTTCCTACAAGCAAGACTTCGTTTCAGGTAAGGGCAGTCACTTTTCTGCTCAAAGGAACTACATCGTTCACGAAGCTCACACGTTTCTCATCTTAACAGACAAGCATTGGATGTTAGAGGACCACTGCTTTGTATCTGTTTCAGAAGCAGAGTTGGACTAGATATGGTCCATATGTGTAGGAAACACCGTTCTTTTGTTCTCAGCACACTCACGTTTCCTGCTGTCTTAGAGACTCTAGAAAGCAAGATCGTGCTTCTTGTTCTAAAGCAGAGTGTGATCAATGGATGGGAACACTTCTGTGTGTTTCAATTCAGAAATGGTGTTAAATCCCAGGCTTTGAGTCTTCCAACAAGCAAGACTTCGTTTCAGGTAAGGGCAGTCACTTTTCTGCTCAAACGAACTACATCGTTCACGAAATTCACACGTTTCTCATCTTAATTGAGAAGCATTGGAAGTTAGAGGACCAGTGCTTTGTTTCAGTTTCAGAAGAATAGTTGGACTAGATATGGTCCGTATGTGTATGAAACACCGTTCTTTTGTTCTCAGCACACTCACGTTTCCTGCTGTCTTAGAGACTTTAGAAAGCAAGAGCATGCTTCTCGCTCTAAAGCAGAGTGTGATCAATGGATGATTACACTGCTGTGTGTTTTACTTCAGAAATGGAGTTAAATCCCAGGCTCTGAGTATTCCTACAAGCAAGACTTCAATTCAGGTAAGGGCTGTCACTTTTCTGCTCAAACGAACTACATCGTTCACGAAGCTCACACGTTTCTCATCTTAACTGACAAGCATTGGATGTAAGATGGTCAGTGCTTTTTTTCAGTTTCAGAAGCAGATTTGGACTACATATGGTCCATATGTGTACGAAACACCCTTCTTTTTTTCTGGGCACACTCAGATTTCCTGCTGTATTAGAGACTCTAGAAAGCAAGAGTGTGCTTCTCGCTCTAAAGCAGAGTGTGATCCATCGATGAGAACTATGCTGTGTGTTTCCCTTCAGAAATGGACTTAAATCTCAGGCTCTGTGTCTTACTACAAGCAAGACTTCGTTTCAGGTAAGGGCAGTCACTTTTCAGTTCAAAGAAACTACATCATTCACTAAGCTCACACGTTTCTCATCTTAAATGACAAGCATTGGATGTTAGAGGACCAGTGCTTTGTATCAGTTTCAGAAGCAGAGTTGGACTAGATATGGTCCATATGTGTAGGAAACACCGTTCTTTTGTTCTCAGCACACTCACGTTTCCTGCTGTCTTAGAGACTGTAGAAAGGAAGAGCGTGCTTCTCGCTCTAAAGCAGAGTGTGATCAATGGATGATTACACTGCTGTGTGTTTTACTTCAGAAATGGAGTTAAATCCCATGCTCTGAGTCTTCCTACAAGCAAGACTTCAATTCAGGTAAGGGGAGTCACTTTTCTGCTCAAACGAACTACATCGTTCACGAAGCTCACACGTTTCCCATCTTAACTGACAAGCATTGGATGTTAGAGGAGCAGTGCTTTGTATCAGTTTCAGAAGCAGAGTTGGACTAGATATGGTCTTAATGTGTAGGAAACACCGTTCTTTTGTTCTCAACAAACTCACGTTTCCTGCTGTCTTAGAGACTCTAGAAAGCAAGATCGTGCTTCCTGTTCTAAAGCAGAGTGTGATCAATGGATGAGAACACAGTTGTGTGTTTCACTTCAAAAATGGAGTTAAATCCCAGGCTCTGAGTCTTCCTACAAGCAAGACTTCGTTTCAGGTAAGGGCAGTCACTTTTTTGCTCAAAGGAACTACATCTTTCACGAAGCTCACACGTTTCTCATCTTAACTGACAAGCATTGGATGTTAGAGGACCAGTGCATTCTATCAGTTTCAGAAGAAGATTTGGATTACATATATTCCTTATGTGTAGGAAACACCGCTCTTTTGATCTGGGCACACTCAGATTTCCTGCTGTCTTAGAGACTCTAGAAAGCAAGAGCATGCTTCTTGTTCTAACGCAGAGAGTGATCAATGGATGAGAACAATGCTGTGTGTTTCACTTCAGAAATGGAGTTAAATCCCAGGCTCTGAGTATTCCTACAATCAAGACTTCGTTTCAGGTAAGGGCAGTCAGTTTTCTGCTCAAACGAACTACATCGTTCACGAAGCTCACACCTTTCTCATCTTAACTGACAAGCATTGGATGTTAGAGGACCAGTGCAATGTATCAGTTTCAGAAGAAGAGTTGGACTAAATATGGTCCGTATGTGTAGGAAACACCGTTCTTTTTTCTGGGCACACTCACATTTCCTGCTGTCTTAGAGACTCTAGAAAGCAAGAGCGTGCTTCTTTCTAAAGCAGAGTGTGATCCATGGATGAGAACTATGCTGTGTGTTTGCCTTCAGAAATGGAGTTAAATCCCAGGCTCTGAGTCTTCCTACAAGCAAGACTTCGTTTCAGGTAAGGGCAGTCACTTTTCTGCTCAAACGAACTACATCGTTCACGGAGCTCACACGTTTCTCATCTTAACAGACAAGCATTGGATGTTAGAGGACCAGTGATTTGTATCACTTTCAGAAGCAGAGTTGGACTAGATATGGTCCGTATGTGTAGGAAACACCGTTCTTTTTTTCTCAGCAAACTCACTTTTCCTGCTGTCTTAGAGACTCTAGAAAGCAAGAGTGTGCTTCTCACTCTAAAGCAGAGTTTGATCCATGGATGAAAACTATGCTGTGTGTTTCCCTTCAGAAAAGTAGTTAAATCCCAGGCTCTATGTCTTCCCACAAGCAAGACTTCGTTTCAGGTAAGGGCAGTCACTTTTCAGCTCAAACGAACTACATCTTTCACGGAGCTCACACGTTTGTCATCTTAACAGACAAGCATTGGATGTTAGAAGACCAGTGCTTTGTGTCAGTTTCAGAAGCAGAGTTCGACTAGATATGGTCCTTATATGTAGGAAACACCCTTCTTTTGATCTCAGCAAACACATCTTTCCTGCTGTCTTAGAGACTCTAGAAAGCAAGATCGTGCTTCTTGTTCTAAAGCAGAGTGTGATCAATGGATGAGAACACTGCTGTGTGTTTCACTTCAGAAATGGAGTTAAATCCCAGGCTCTGAGTCTTCCTACAAGCAAGACTTCATTTCAGGTAAGGGCAGTCACTTTTCTGCTCAAAAGAAATACATCTTTCACGAAGGTCACACGTTTCTCATCTTAACTGACAAGCATTGGATGTTAGAGGACCAGTGCATTCTATCAGTTTCAGAAGAAGATTTGGATTACATATATTCCTTATGTGTAGGAAACACCGCTCTTTTGTTCTGGGCACACTCATATTTCCTGCTGTCTTAGAGACTCTAGAAAGCAAGAGCATCCTTCTTGTTCTAACGCAGAGAGTGATCAATGGATGAGAACAATGCTGTGTGTTTCACTTCAGAAATGGAGTTAAATCCCAGGCTCTGAGTCTTCCTACAAGCAAGACTTCGTTTCAGGTAAGGGCAGTCAGTTTTCTGCTCAAACGAACTACATCGTTCACGAAGCTCACACCTTTCTCATCTTAACTGACAATCATTGGATGTTAGAGGACCAGTGCAATGTATCAGTTTCAGAAGAAGAGTTGGACTAAATATGGTCCGTATGTGTAGGAAACACCGTTCTTTTGTTCTGGGCACACTCACGTTTCCTGCTGTCTTAGAGAGTCTAGAAAGCAAGAGCGTGCTTCTTTCTAAAGCAGAGTGTGATCCATGGATGAGAACTATGCTGTGTGTTTGCCTTCAGAAATGGAGTTAAATCCCAGGCTCTGAGTCTTCCTACAAGCAAGACTTCGTTTCAGGTAAGGGCAGTCACTTTTCTGCTCAAAGGAACTACATCGTTCACGGAGCTCACACGTTTCTCATCTTAACAGACAAGCATTGGATGTTAGAGGACCAGTGCTTTGTATCAGTTTCAGAAGCAGAGTTGGACTAGATATGTTCCTTATGTGTAGGAAACACCGTTCTTTTGTTCTCAGCAAACTCAGGTTTCCTGCTGTCTTAGAGACTCTAGAAAGCAAGAGCGTGCTTCTTGTTCTAAAGCAGAGTGTGATCAATGGATGGGAACACTTCTGTGTGTTTCAATTCAGAAATGGTGTTAAATCCCAGGCTCTGAGTCTTCCTACAAGCAAGACTTCGTTTCAGGTAAGGGCAGTCACTTTTCTGCTCAAACGAACTACATCGTTCACGAAATTCACACGTTTCTCATCTTAATTGAGAAGCATTGGATGTTAGAGGACCAGTGCTTTGTTTCAGTTTCAGAAGAATAGTTGGACTAGATATGGTCCGTATGTGTATGAAACACCGTTCTTTTGTTCTCAGCACACTCACGTTTCCTGCTGTCTTAGAGACTTTAGAAAGCAAGAGCATGCTTCTCGCTCTAAAGCAGAGTGTGATCAATGGATGATTACACTGCTGTGTGTTTTACTTCAGAAATGGAGTTAAATCCCAGGCTCTGAGTATTCCTACAAGCAAGACTTCAATTCAGGTAAGGGCTGTCACTTTTCTGCTCAAACGAACTACATCGTTCACGAAGCTCACACGTTTCTCATCTTAACTGACAAGCATTGGATGTAAGATGGTCAGTGCTTTTTTTCAGTTTCAGAAGCAGATTTGGACTACATATGGTCCATATGTGTAGGAAACACCCTTCTTTTTTTCTGGGCACACTCAGATTTCCTGCTGTATTAGAGACTCTAGAAAGCAAGAGTGTGCTTCTCGCTCTAAAGCAGAGTGTGATCCATCGATGAGAACTATGCTGTGTGTTTCCCTTCAGAAATGGACTTAAATCTCAGGCTCTGTGTCTTACTACAAGCAAGACTTCGTTTCAGGTAAGGGCAGTCACTTTTCAGTTCAAAGAAACTACATCATTCACTAAGCTCACACGTTTCTCATCTTAAATGACAAGCATTGGATGTTAGAGGACCAGTGCTTTGTATCAGTTTCAGAAGCAGAGTTGGACTAGATATGGTCCATATGTGTAGGAAACACCGTTCTTTTGTTCTCAGCACACTCACGTTTCCTGCTGTCTTAGAGACTGTAGAAAGGAAGAGCGTGCTTCTCGCTCTAAAGCAGAGTGTGAACCATGGATGAGAACTATGCTGTGTGTTTCCCTTCAGAAAAGGAGTTAAATCCCCATCTCTGTGTCTTCCTACAAGCAAGACTTCGTTTCAGGTAAGGGCAGTCACTTTTCAGCTCAAACGAACTACATCGTTCACGGAGCTCACACGTTTCTCATCTTAACAGACAAGCATTGGACGTTAGAGGACCAGTGCTTTGTATCAGTTTCAGAGGAAGAGTTGGACTAGATATAGTCCGTATGTGTAGGAAACACCGTTCTTTTGTTCTCAGCAAACTCACGTTTCCTGCTGTCTTAGAGACTCTAGAAAGCAAGATCGTGCTTCTTGTTCTAAAGCAGAGTGTGATCAATGGATGAGAACACAGTTGTGTGTTTCACTTTAGAAATGGAGTTAAATCCCAGGCTCTGAGTCTTCCTACAAGCAAGACTTCGTTTCCGGTAAGGGCAGTCACTTTTCTGCCCAAAGAACTACATCTTTCACGAAGCTCACACGTTTCTCATCTTAACTGACAAGCATTGGATGTTAGAGGACCAGTGCATTCTATCAGTTTCAGAAGAAGATTTGGATTACATATATTCCTTATGTGTAGGAAACACCGCTCTATTGTTCTGGGCACACTCATATTTCCTGCTGTCTTAGAGACTCTAGCAAGCAAGAGCATCCTTCTTGTTCTAACGCAGAGTGTGATCAATGGATGAGAACAATGCTGTGTGTTTCACTTCAGAAATGGAGTTAAATCCCAGGCTCTGAGTCTTCCTACAAGCAAGACTTCGTTTCAGGTAAGGGCAGTCAGTTTTCTGCTCAAACGAACTACATCGTTCACGAAGCTCACACCTTTGTCATCTTAACTGACAATCATTGGATGTTAGAGGACCAGTGCAATGTATCAGTTTCAGAAGAAGAGTTGGACTAAATATGGTCCGTATGTGTAGGAAACACCGTTCTTTTGTTCTGGGCACACTCACGTTTCCTGCTGTCTTAGAGAGTCTAGAAAGCAAGAGCGTGCTTCTTTCTAAAGCAGAGTGTGATCCATGGATGAGAACTATGCTGTGTGTTTGCCTTCAGAAATGGAGTTAAATCCCAGGCTCTGAGTCTTCCTACAAGCAAGACTTCGTTTCAGGTAAGGGGAGTCACTTTTCTGCTCAAAGGAACTACATCGTTCACGGAGCTCACACGTTTCTCATCTTAACAGACAAGCATTGGATGTTAGAGGACCAGTGCTTTGTATCAGTTTCAGAAGCAGAGTTGGACTAGATATGTTCCTTATGTGTAGGAAACACCGTTCTTTTGTTCTCAGCAAACTCAGGTTTCCTGCTGTCTTAGAGACTCTAGAAAGCAAGAGCGTGCTTCTTGTTCTAAAGCAGAGTGTGATCAATGGATGGGAACACTTCTGTGTGTTTCAATTCAGAAATGGTGTTAAATCCCAGGCTCTGAGTCTTCCTACAAGCAAGACTTCGTTTCAGGTAAGGGCAGTCACTTTTCTGCTCAAACGAACTACATCGTTCACGAAATTCACACGTTTCTCATCTTAATTGAGAAGCATTGGATGTTAGAGGACCAGTGCTTTGTTTCAGTTTCAGAAGAATAGTTGGACTAGATATGGTCCGTATGTGTAGGAAACACCGTTCTTTTGTTCTCAGCACACTCACGTTTCCTGCTGTCTTAGAGACTTTAGAAAGCAAGAGCATGCTTCTCGCTCTAAAGCAGAGTGTGATCAATGGATGATTACACTGCTGTGTGTTTTACTTCAGAAATGGAGTTAAATCCCAGGCTCTGAGTATTCCTACAAGCAAGACTTCAATTCAGGTAAGGGGAGTCACTTTTCTGCTCAAACGAACTACATTGTTCACGAAGCTCACACGTTTCTCATCTTAACTGACAAGCATTGGATGTAAGATGGTCAGTGCTTTTTTTCAGTTTCAGAAGCAGATTTGGACTACATATGGTCCATATGTGTAGGAAACACCCTTCTTTTTTTCTGGGCACACTCAGATTTCCTGCTGTATTAGAGACTCTAGAAAGCAAGAGTGTGCTTCTCGCTCTAAAGCAGAGTGTGATCCATCGATGAGAACTATGCTGTGTGTTTCCCTTCAGAAATGGACTTAAATCTCAGGCTCTGTGTCTTACTACAAGCAAGACTTCGTTTCAGGTAAGGGCAGTCACTTTTCAGTTCAAAGAAACTACATCATTCACTAAGCTCACACGTTTCTCATCTTAAATGACAAGCATTGTATGTTAGAGGACCAGTGCTTTGTATCAGTTTCAGAAGCAGAGTTGGACTAGATATGGTCCATATGTGTAGGAAACACCGTTCTTTTGTTCTCAGCACACTCACGTTTCCTGCTGTCTTAGAGACTGTAGAAAGGAAGAGCGTGCTTCTCGCTCTAAAGCAGAGTGTGAACCATGTATGAGAACTATGCTGTGTGTTTCCCTTCAGAAAAGGAGTTAAATCCCCAGCTCTGTGTCTTCCTACAAGCAAGACTTCGTTTCAGGTAAGGGCAGTCACTTTTCAGCTCAAACGAACTACATCGTTCACGGAGCTCACACGTTTCTCATCTTAACAGACAAGCATTGGACGTTAGAGGACCAGTGCTTTGTATCAGTTTCAGAGGAAGAGTTGGACTAGATATGGTCCGTATGTGTAGGAAACACAGTTCTTTTGTTCTCAGCAAACTCACGTTTCCTGCTGTCTTAGAGACTCTAGAAAGCAAGATCGTGCTTCTTGTTCTAAAGCACAGTGTGATCAATGGATGAGAACACAGTTGTGTGTTTCACTTTAGAAATGGTGTTAAATCCCAGGCTCTGAGTCTTCCTACAAGCAAGACTTCGTTTCCGGTAAGGGCAGTCACTTTTCTGCCCAAAGAACTACATCTTTCACGAAGCTCACACGTTTCCCATCTTAACTGACAAGCATTGGATGTTAGAGGACCAGTGCATTCTATCAGTTTCAGAAGAAGATTTGGATTACATATAGTCCTTATGTGTAGGAAACAACGTTCTTTTGTTCTGGGCACACTCAGATTTCCTGCTGTCTTAGAGACTCTAGAAAGCAAGAGCATGCTTCTTTCTCTAACACAGAGTGTGATCAATGGATGAGAACACTGCTGTGTGTTTCACTTCAGAAATGGACTTAAATCCCAGGCTCTGAGTCTTCCTACAAGCAAGACTTCGTTTCCGGTAAGGGCAGTAACTTTTCTGCCCAAAGAACTACATCTTTCACAAAGCTCACACGTTTCTCATCTTAACTGACAAGCATTGGATGATAGAGGACCAGTGCTTTGTATCAGTTTCAGAAGAAGAGTTGGACTAGATATGGTCCATATGTGTAAGAAACACCGTTCTTTTGTTCTCAGCACACTCACGTTTCCTGCTGTCTTAGAGACTTTAGAAAGCAAGAGCATGCTTCTCGCTCTAAAGCAGAGTGTCATCAATGGATGATTACACTGCTGTGTGTTTTACTTCAGAAATGGAGTTAAATCCCATGCTCTGAGTCTCCCTACAAGCAAGATTTCAATTCACGTAAGGGCAGTAACTTTTCTGCTCAAACGAACTACATCGTTCACGAAGTTCACATGTTTCTCATCTTAACTGACAAGCATTGGATGTAAGATGGTCAGTGCTTTTTTTCAGTTTCAGAAGCAGATTTGGACTACATATGGTCCATATGTGTAGGAAACACCCTTCTTTTGTTCTGGGCACACTCAGATTTCCTGCTGTATTAGAGACTCTATAATCAAGAGTGTGTTTCTTGCTCTAAAGCAGAGTGTGATCCATCGATGAGAATTATACTGTGTGTTTCCCTTCAGAAATGGACTTAAATCCCAGGCTCTGTGTCTTACTACAAGCAAGACTTCGTTTCAGGTAATGGCAGTCGCTTTTCAGTTCAAAGAAACTACATCATTCACTCAGCTCACACGTTTCTCATCTTAACTGACAAGCATTGGACGTTAGAGGACCAGTGCTTTGTATCAGTTTCAGAGGAAGAGTTGGACTAGATATGGTCCGTATGTGTAGGAAACACCGTTCTTTTGTTCTCAGCAAACTCACGTTTCCTGCTGTCTTAGAGACTCTAGAAAGCAAGATCGTGCTTCTTGTTCTAAAGCAGAGTGTGATCAATGGATGAGAACACAGTTGTGTGTTTCACTTTAGAAATGGAGTTAAATCCCAGGCTCTGAGTCTTCCTACAAGCAAGACTTCAATTCAGGTAAGGGGAGTCACTTTTCTGCTCAAACGAACTACATCGTTCACGAAGCTCACACGTTTCTCATGTTAACTGACAAGCATTGGATGTTAGAGGACCAGTGCTTTGTATCAGTTTCAGAAGCAGAGTTGGACTAGATATGGTCCGAATGTGTAGGAAACACCGTTGTTTTGTTCTCAGTAAACTCACGTTTCCTGCTGTCTTAGAGACTCTAGAAAGCAAGATCGTGCTTCCTGTTCTAAAGCAGAGTGTGATCAATGGATGAGAACACAGTTGTGTGTTTCACTTCAGAAATGGAGTTAAATCCCAGGCTCTGAGTCTTCTTACAAGCAAGACTTAGTTTCAGGTAAGGGCAGTCACTTTTCTGCTCAAACGATCTACATCTTTCACGAAGCTCACACGTTTCTCATCTTAACTGACAAGCATTGGATGTTAGAGGACCAGTGCATTCTATCAGTTTCAGAAGAAGATTTGGATTACATATATTCAGTATGTGTAGGAAACACCGCTCTTTTGTTCTGGGCACACTCAGATTTCCTGCTGTCTTAGAGACTCTAGAAAGAAAGAGCATGCTTCTTGTTCTAACGCAGAGAGTGATCAATGGATGAGAACACTGCTGTGTGTTTCACTTCAGAAATGGAGTTAAATCCCAGGCTCTGAGTCTTCCTACAAGCAAGACTTCGTTTCAGGTAAGGGCAGTCAGTTTTCTGCTCAAACGAACTACATCGTTCACGAAGCTCACACCTTTCTCATCTTAACTGACAAGCATTGGATGTTAGAGGACCAGTGCAATGGATCAGTTTCAGAAGAAGAGTTGCACTAAATATGGTCCGTATGTGTAGGAAACACCGTTCTTTTGTTCTGGGCACACTCACGTTTCCTGCTGTCTTAGAGACTCTAGAAAGCAAGAGCGTGCTTCTTTCTAAAGCAGAGTGTGATCCATGGATGAGAACACTGCTGTGTGTTTGCCTTCAGAAATGGAGTTAAATCCCAGGCTCTGAGTCTTCCTACAAGCAAGACTTCGTTTCAGGTAAGGGCAGTCACTTTTCTGCTCAAACGAACTACATCGTTCACGAAGCTCACACGTTTCTCATCTTAACAGACAAGCATTGGATGTTAGAGGACCAGTGCTTTGTATCTGTTTCAGAAGCAGAGTTGGACTAGATATGGTCCATATGTGTAGGAAACACCGTTCTTTTGTTCTCAGCACACTCACGTTTCCTGCTGTCTTAGAGACTCTAGAAAGCAAGATCGTGCTTCTTGTTCTAAAGCAGAGTGTGATCAATGGATGAGAACACTGCTGTGTGTTTCACTTCAGAAATGGAGTTAAATCCCTGGCTCTGAGTCTTCCTACAAGCAAGACTTCGTTTCAGGGAAGGGCAGTCACTTTTCTGCTCAAACGAACTACATCGTTCACGAAATTCACACGTTTCTCATCTTAATTGAGAAGCATTGGATGTTAGAGGACCAGTGCTTTGTTTCAGTTTCAGAGGAAGAGTTGGACTAGATATGGTCCGTATGTGTAGTAAACACCGTTCTTTTGTTCTCAGCACACTCACGTTTCCTGCTGTCTTAGAGACTTTAGAAAGCAAGAGCATGCTTCTCGCTCTAAAGCAGAGTGTGATCAATGGATGATTACACTGCTGTGTGTTTTACTTCAGAAATGGAGTTAAATCCCATGCTCTGAGTCTTCCTACAAGCAAGACTTCAATTCAGGTAAGGGGAGTCACTTTTCTGCTCAAACGAACTACATTGTTCACGAAGCTCACACGTTTCTCATCTTAACTGACAAGCATTGGATGTTAGAGGACCAGTGCTTTGTATCAGTTTCAGAAGCAGAGTTGGACTAGATATGGTCTTAATGTGTAGGAAACACCGTTCTTTTGTTCTCAACAAACTCACGTTTCCTGCTGTCTTAGAGACTCTAGAAAGCAAGATCGTGCTTCCTGTTCTAAAGCAGAGTGTGATCAATGGATGAGAACACTGCTGTGTGTTTCACTTCAGAAATGGAGTTAAATCCCAGGCTCTGAGTCTTCCTACAAGCAAGACTTCATTTCAGGTAAGGGCAGTCACTTTTCTGCTCAAACGAACTACATCTTTCACGAAGGTCACACGTTTCTCATCTTAACTGACAAGCATTGGATGTTAGAGGACCAGTGCATTCTATCAGTTTCAGAAGAAGATTTGGATTACATATATTCCTTATGTGTAGGAAACACCGCTCTTTTGTTCTGGGCACACTCAGATTTCCTGCTGTCTTAGAGACTCTAGAAAGCAAGAGCATGCTTCTTGTTCTAACGCAGAGAGTGATCAATGGATGAGAACAATGCTGTGTGTTTGCCTTCAGAAATGGAGTTAAATCCCAGGCTCTGAGTCTTCCTACAAGCAAGACTTCGTTTCAGGTAAGGGCAGTCACTTTTCTGCTCAAAGGAACTACATCGTTCACGGAGCTCACACGTTTCTCATCTTAACAGACAAGCATTGGATGTTAGAGGACCAGTGCTTTGTATCAGTTTCAGAAGCAGAGTTGGACTAGATATGTTCCTTATGTGTAGGAAACACCGTTCTTTTGTTCTCAGCAAACTCAGGTTTCCTGCTGTCTTAGAGACTCTAGAAAGCAAGAGCGTGCTTCTTGTTCTAAAGCAGAGTGTGATCAATGGATGGGAACACTTCTGTGTGTTTCAATTCAGAAATGGTGTTAAATCCCACGCTCTGAGTCTTCCTACAAGCAAGACTTCGTTTCAGTTAAGGGCAGTCACTTTTCTGCTCAAACGAACTACATCGTTCACGAAATTCACACGTTTCTCATCTTAATTGAGAAGCATTGGATGTTAGAGGACCAATGCTTTGTTTCAGTATCAGAAGAATAGTTGGACTAGATATGGTCCGTATGTGTAGGAAACACCGTTCTTTTGTTCTCAGCACACTCACGTTTCCTGCTGTCTTAGAGACTTTAGAAAGCAAGAGCATGCTTCTCGCTCTAAAGCAGAGTGTGATCAATGGATGATTACACTGCTGTGTGTTTTACTTCAGAAATGGAGTTAAATCCCAGGCTCTGAGTATTCCTACAAGCAAGACTTCAATTCAGGTAAGGGCTGTCACTTTTCTGCTCAAACGAACTACATCGTTCACGAAGCTTACACGTTTCTCATCTTAACTGACAAGCATTGGATGTAAGATGGTCAGTGCTTTTTTTCAGTTTCAGAAGCAGATTTGGACTACATATGGTCCATATGTGTAAGAAACACCCTTCTTTTTTTCTGGGCACACTCAGATTTCCTGCTGTATTAGAGACTCTAGAAAGCAAGAGTGTGCTTCTCGCTCTAAAGCAGAGTGTGATCCATCGATGAGAACTATGCTGTGTGTTTCCCTTCAGAAATGGACTTAAATCTCAGGCTCTGTGTCTTACTACAAGCAAGACTTCGTTTCAGGTAAGGGCAGTCACTTTTCAGTTCAAAGAAACTACATCATTCACTCAGCTCACACGTTTCTCATCTTAACTGACAAGCGTTGGATGTTAGAGGACCAGTGCTTTGTATCAGTTTCAGAAGCAGAGTTGGACTAGATATGGTCTTAATGTGTAGGAAACACCGTTCTTTTGTTCTCAACAAACTCACGTTTCCTGCTGTCTTAGAGACTCTAGAAAGCAAGATCGTGCTTCCTGTTCTAAAGCAGAGTGGGATCAATGGATGAGAACACTGCTGTGTGTTTCACTTCAGAAATGGAGTTAAATCCCAGGCTCTGAGTCTTCCTAGAAGCAAGACTTCATTTCAGGTAAGGGCAGTCACTTTTCTGCTCAAACGAACTACATCTTTCACGAAGGTCACACGTTTCTCATCTTAACTGACAAGCATTGGATGTTAGAGGACCAGTGCATTCTATCAGTTTCAGAAGAAGATTTGGATTACATATATTCCTTATGTGTAGGAAACACCGCTCTTTTGTTCTGGGCACACTCAGATTTCCTGCTGTCTTAGAGACTCTAGAAAGCAAGAGCATGCTTCTTGTTCTAACGCAGAGAGTGATCAATGGATGAGAACAATGCTGTGTGTTTCACTTCAGAAATGGAGTTAAATCCCAGGCTCTGAGTCTTCCTACAAGCAAGACTTCGTTTCAGGTAAGGGCAGTCAGTTTTCTGCTCAAACGAACTACATCGTTCACGAAGCTCACACCTTTCTCATCTTAACTGACAATCATTGGATGTTAGAGGACCAGTGCAATGTATCAGTTTCAGAAGAAGAGTTGGACTAAATATGGTCCGTATGTGTAGGAAACACCGTTCTTTTGTTCTGGGCACACTCACGTTTCCTGCTGTCTTAGAGACTCTAGAAAGCAAGAGCGTGCTTCTTTCTAAAGCAGAGTGTGATCCATGGATGAGAACTATGCTGTGTGTTTGCCTTCAGAAATGGAGTTAAATCCCAGGCTCTGAGTCTTCCTACAAGCAAGACTTCGTTTCAGGTAAGGGCAGTCACTTTTCTGCTCAAAGGAACTACATCGTTCACGGAGCTCACACGTTTCTCATCTTAACAGACAAGCATTGGATGTTAGAGGACCAGTGCTTTGTATCAGTTTCAGAAGCAGAGTTGGACTAGATATGTTCCTTATGTGTAGGAAACACCGTTCTTTTGTTCTCAGCAAACTCAGGTTTCCTGCTGTCTTAGAGACTCTAGAAAGCAAGAGCGTGCTTCTTGTTCTAAAGCAGAGTGTGATCAATGGATGGGAACACTTCTGTGTGTTTCAATTCAGAAATGGTGTTAAATCCCAGGCTCTGAGTCTTCCTACAAGCAAGACTTCGTTTCAGGTAAGGGCAGTCACTTTTCTGCTCAAACGAACTACATCGTTCACGAAATTCACACGTTTCTCATCTTAATTGAGAAGCATTGGATGTTAGAGGACCAGTGCTTTGTTTCAGTTTCAGAAGAATAGTTGGACTAGATATGGTCCGTATGTGTAGGAAACACCGTTCTTTTGTTCTCAGCACACTCACGTTTCCTGCTGTCTTAGAGACTTTAGAAAGCAAGAGCATGCTTCTCACTCTAAAGCAGAGTGTGATCAATGGATGATTACACTGCTGTGTGTTTTACTTCAGAAATGGAGTTAAATCCCAGGCTCTGAGTATTCCTACAAGCAAGACTTCAATTCAGGTAAGGGCTGTCACTTTTCTGCTCAAACGAACTACATCGTTCACGAAGCTTACACGTTTCTCATCTTAACTGACAAGCATTGGATGTAAGATGGTCAGTGCTTTTTTTCAGTTTCAGAAGCAGATTTGGACTACATATGGTCCATATGTGTAAGAAACACCCTTCTTTTTTTCTGGGCACACTCAGATTTCCTGCTGTATTAGAGACTCTAGAAAGCAAGAGTGTGCTTCTCGCTCTAAAGCAGAGTGTGATCCATCGATGAGAACTATGCTGTGTGTTTCCCTTCAGAAATGGACTTAAATCTCAGGCTCTGTGTCTTACTACAAGCAAGACTTCGTTTCAGGTAAGGGCAGTCACTTTTCAGTTCAAAGAAACTACATCATTCACTAAGCTCACACGTTTCTCATCTTAAATGACAAGCATTGGATGTTAGAGGACCAGTGCTTTGTATCAGTTTCAGAAGCAGAGTTGGACTAGATATGGTCCATATGTGTAGGAAACACCGTTCTTTTGTTCTCAGCACACTCACGTTTCCTGCTGTCTTAGAGACTGTAGAAAGGAAGAGCGTGCTTCTCGCTCTAAAGCAGAGTGTGAACCATGGATGAGAACTATGCTGTGTGTTTCCCTTCAGAAAAGGAGTTAAATCCCCGGCTCTGTGTCTTCCTACAAGCAAGACTTCCTTTCAGGTAAGGGCAGTCACTTTTCAGCTCAAACGAACTACATCGTTCATGGAGCTCACACGTTTCTCATCTTAACAGACAAGCATTGGACGTTAGAGGACCAGTGCTTTGTATCAGTTTCAGAGGAAGAGTTGGACTAGATATGGTCCGTATGTGTAGGAAACACCGTTCTTTTGTTCTCAGCAAACTCACGTTTCTGCTGTCTTAGAGACTCTAGAAAGCAAGATCGTGCTTCTTGTTCTAAAGCAGAGTGTGATCAATGGATGAGAACACAGTTGTGTGTTTCACTTTAGAAATGGAGTTAAATCCCAGGCTCTGAGTCTTCCTACAAGCAAGACTTCAATTCAGGTAAGGGGAGTCACTTTTCTGCTCAAACGAACTACATCGTTCACGAAGCTCACACGTTTCTCATGTTAACTGACAAGCATTGGATGTTAGAGGACCAGTGCTTTGTATCAGTTTCAGAAGCAGTGTTGGACTAGATATGGTCCGAATGTGTAGGAAACACCGTTCTTTTGTTCTCAGTAAACTCACGTTTCCTGCTGTCTTAGAGACTCTAGAAAGCAAGATCGTGCTTCCTGTTCTAAAGCAGAGTGTGATCAATGGATGAGAACACAGTTGTGTGTTTCACTTCAGAAATGGAGTTAAATCCCAGGCTCTGAGTCTTCTTACAAGCAAGACTTAGTTTCAGGTAAGGGCAGTCACTTTTCTGCTCAAACGAACTACATCTTTCACGAAGCTCACACGTTTCTCATCTTAACTGACAAGCATTGGATGTTAGAGGACCAGTGCATTCTATCAGTTTCAGAAGAAGATTTGGATTACATATATTCAGTATGTGTAGGAAACACCGCTCTTTTGTTCTGGGCACACTCAGATTTCCTGCTGTCTTAGAGACTCTAGAAAGAAAGAGCATGCTTCTTGTTCTAACGCAGAGAGTGATCAATGGATGAGAACACTGCTGTGTGTTTCACTTCAGAAATGGAGTTAAATCCCAGGCTCTGAGTCTTCCTACAAGCAAGACTTCGTTTCAGGTAAGGGCAGTCAGTTTTCTGCTCAAACGAACTACATCGTTCACGAAGCTCACACCTTTCTCATCTTAACTGACAAGCATTGGATGTTAGAGGACCAGTGCAATGGATCAGTTTCAGAAGAAGAGTTGGACTAAATATGGTCCGTATGTGTAGGAAACACCATTCTTTTGTTCTGGGCACACTCACGTTTCCTGCTGTCTTAGAGACTCTAGAAAGCAAGAGCGTGCTTCTTTCTAAAGCAGAGTGTGATCCATGGATGAGAACTATGCTGTGTGTTTGCCTTCAGAAATGGAGTTAAATCCCAGGCTCTGAGTCTTCCTACAAGCAAGACTTCGTTTCAGGGAAGGGCAGTCACTTTTCTGCTCAAACGAACTACATCGTTCACGAAATTCACACGTTTCTCATCTTAATTGAGAAGCATTGGATGTTAGAGGACCAGTGCTTTGTTTCAGTTTCAGAGGAAGAGTTGGACTAGATATGGTCCGTATGTGTAGAAAACACCGTTCTTTTGTTCTCAGCACACTCACGTTTCCTGCTGTCTTAGAGACTTTAGAAAGCAAGAGCATGCTTCTCGCTCTAAAGCAGAGTGTGATCAATGGATGATTACACTGCTGTGTGTTTTACTTCAGAAATGGAGTTAAATCCCATGCTCTGAGTCTTCCTACAAGCAAGACTTCAATTCAGGTAAGGGGAGTCACTTTTCTGCTCAAACGAACTACATCGTTCACGAAGCTCACACGTTTCTCATCTTAACTGACAAGCATTGGATGTTAGAGGAGCAGTGCTTTGTATCAGTTTCAGAAGCAGAGTTGGACTAGATATGGTCTTAATGTGTAGGAAACACCGTTCTTTTGTTCTCAACAAACTCACGTTTCCTGCTGTCTTAGAGACTCTAGAAAGCAAGATCGTGCTTCCTGTTCTAAAGCAGAGTGTGATCAATGGATGAGAACACAGTTGTGTGTTTCACTTCAAAAATGGAGTTAAATCCCAGGCTCTGAGTCTTCCTACAAGCAAGACTTCGTTTCAGGTAAGGGCAGTTACTTTTCTGCTCAAACGAACTACATCTTTCACGAAGCTCACACGTTTCTCATCTTAACTGACAAGCATTGGATGTTAGAGGACCAGTGCATTCTATCAGTTTCAGAAGAAGATTTGGATTACATATATTCCTTATGTGTAGGAAACACCGCTCTTTTGATCTGGGCACACTCAGATTTCCTGCTGTCTTAGAGACTCTAGAAAGCAAGAGCATGCTTCTTGTTCTAACGCAGAGAGTGATCAATGGATGAGAACACTGCTGTGTGTTTCACTTCAGAAATGGAGTTAAATCCCAGGCTCTGAGTCTTCCTACAAGCAAGACTTCGTTTCAGGTAAGGGCAGTCAGTTTTCTGCTCAAACGAACTACATCGTTCACGAAGCTCACACCTTTCTCATCTTAACTGACAAGCATTGGATGTTAGAGGACCAGTGCAATGTATCAGTTTCAGAAGAATAGTTGGACTAGATATGGTCCGTATGTGTATGAAACACCGTTCTTTTGTTCTCAGCACACTCACGTTTCCTGCTGTCTTAGAGACTTTAGAAAGCAAGAGCAAGCTTCTCGCTCTAAAGCAGAGTGTGATCAATGGATGATTACACTGCTGTGTGTTTTACTTCAGAAATGGAGTTAAATCCCAGGCTCTGAGTATTCCTACAAGCAAGACTTCAATTCAGGTAAGGGCTGTCACTTTTCTGCTCAAACGAACTACATCGTTCACGAAGCTCACACGTTTCTCATCTTAACTGACAAGCATTTGATGTAAGATGGTCAGTGCTTTTTTTCAGTTTCAGAAGCAGATTTGGACTACATATGGTCCATATGTGTAAGAAACACCCTTCTTTTTTTCTGGGCACACTCAGATTTCCTGCTGTATTAGAGACTCTAGAAAGCAAGAGTGTGCTTCTCGCTCTAAAGCAGAGTGTGATCCATCGATGAGAACTATGCTGTGTGTTTCCCTTCAGAAATGGACTTAAATCTCAGGCTCTGTGTCTTACTACAAGCAAGACTTCGTTTCAGGTAAGGGCAGTCACTTTTCAGTTCAAAGAAACTACATCATTCACTAAGCTCACACGTTTCTCATCTTAAATGACAAGCATTGGATGTTAGAGGACCAGTGCATTCTATCAGTTTCAGAAGAAGATTTGGATTACATATATTCAGTATGTGTAGGAAACACCGCTCTTTTGTTCTGGGCACACTCAGATTTCCTGCTGTCTTAGAGACTCTAGAAAGAAAGAGCATGCTTCTTGTTCTAACGCAGAGAGTGATCAATGGATGAGAACACTGCTGTGTGTTTCACTTCAGAAATGGAGTTAAATCCCAGGCTCTGAGTCTTCCTACAAGCAAGACTTCGTTTCAGGTAAGGGCAGTCAGTTTTCTGCTCAAACGAACTACATCGTTCACGAAGCTCACACCTTTCTCATCTTAACTGACAAGCATTGGATGTTAGAGGACCAGTGCAATGGATCAGTTTCAGAAGAAGAGTTGGACTAAATATGGTCCGTATGTGTAGGAAACACCTTTCTTTTGTTCTGGGCACACTCACGTTTCCTGCTGTCTTAGAGACTCTAGAAAGCAAGAGCGTGCTTCTTTCTAAAGCAGAGTGTGATCCATGGATGAGAACTATGCTGTGTGTTTGCCTTCAGAAATGGAGTTAAATCCCAGGCTCTGAGTCTTCCTACAAGCAAGACTTCGTTTCAGGTAAGGGCAGTCACTTTTCTGCTCAAACGAACTACATCGTTCACGAAGCTCACACGTTTCTCATCTTAACAGACAAGCATTGGATGTTAGAGGACCAGTGCTTTGTATCTGTTTCAGAAGCAGAGTTGGACTAGATATGGTCCATATGTGTAGGAAACACCGTTCTTTTGTTCTCAGCACACTCACGTTTCCTGCTGTCTTAGAGACTCTAGAAAGCAAGATCGTGCTTCTTGTTCTAAAGCAGAGTGTGATCAATGGATGAGAACACTGCTGTGTGTTTCACTTCAGAAATGGAGTTAAATCCCTGGCTCTGAGTCTTCCTACAAGCAAGACTTCGTTTCAGGGAAGGGCAGTCACTTTTCTGCTCAAACGAACTACATCGTTCACGAAATTCACACGTTTCTCATCTTAATTGAGAAGCATTGGATGTTAGAGGACCAGTGCTTTGTTTCAGTTTCAGAGGAAGAGTTGGACTAGATATGGTCCGTATGTGTAGAAAACACCGTTCTTTTGTTCTCAGCACACTCACGTTTCCTGCTGTCTTAGAGACTTTAGAAAGCAAGAGCATGCTTCTCGCTCTAAAGCAGAGTGTGATCAATGGATGATTACACTGCTGTGTGTTTTACTTCAGAAATGGAGTTAAATCCCATGCTCTGAGTCTTCCTACAAGCAAGACTTCAATTCAGGTAAGGGGAGTCACTTTTCTGCTCAAACGAACTACATCGTTCACGAAGCTCACACGTTTCTCATCTTAACTGACAAGCATTGGATGTTAGAGGAGCAGTGCTTTGTATCAGTTTCAGAAGCAGAGTTGGACTAGATATGGTCTTAATGTGTAGGAAACACCGTTCTTTTGTTCTCAACAAACTCACGTTTCCTGCTGTCTTAGAGACTCTAGAAAGCAAGATCGTGCTTCCTGTTCTAAAGCAGAGTGTGATCAATGGATGAGAACACAGTTGTGTGTTTCACTTCAAAAATGGAGTTAAATCCCAGGCTCTGAGTCTTCCTACAAGCAAGACTTCGTTTCAGGTAAGGGCAGTTACTTTTCTGCTCAAACGAACTACATCTTTCACGAAGCTCACACGTTTCTCATCTTAACTGACAAGCATTGGATGTTAGAGGACCAGTGCATTCTATCAGTTTCAGAAGAAGATTTGGATTACATATATTCCTTATGTGTAGGAAACACCGCTCTTTTGATCTGGGCACACTCAGATTTCCTGCTGTCTTAGAGACTCTAGAAAGCAAGAGCATGCTTCTTGTTCTAACGCAGAGAGTGATCAATGGATGAGAACACTGCTGTGTGTTTCACTTCAGAAATGGAGTTAAATCCCAGGCTCTGAGTATTCCTACAAGCAAGACTTCGTTTCAGGTAAGGGCAGTCAGTTTTCTGCTCAAACGAACTACATCGTTCACGAAGCTCACACCTTTCTCATCTTAACTGACAAGCATTGGATGTTAGAGGACCAGTGCAATGTATCAGTTTCAGAAGAATAGTTGGACTAGATATGGTCCGTATGTGTATGAAACACCGTTCTTTTGTTCTCAGCACACTCACGTTTCCTGCTGTCTTAGAGACTTTAGAAAGCAAGAGCATGCTTCTCGCTCTAAAGCAGAGTGTGATCAATGGATGATTACACTGCTGTGTGTTTTACTTCAGAAATGGAGTTAAATCCCAGGCTCTGAGTATTCCTACAAGCAAGACTTCAATTCAGGTAAGGGCTGTCACTTTTCTGCTCAAACGAACTACATCGTTCACGAAGCTCACACGTTTCTCATCTTAACTGACAAGCATTGGATGTAAGATGGTCAGTGCTTTTTTTCAGTTTCAGAAGCAGATTTGGACTACATATGGTCCATATGTATAAGAAACACCCTTCTTTTTTTCTGGGCACACTCAGATTTCCTGCTGTATTAGAGACTCTAGAAAGCAAGAGTGTGCTTCTCGCTCTAAAGCAGAGTGTGATCCATCGATGAGAACTATGCTGTGTGTTTCCCTTCAGAAATGGACTTAAATCTCAGGCTCTGTGTCTTACTACAAGCAAGACTTCGTTTCAGGTAAGGGCAGTCACTTTTCAGTTCAAAGAAACTACATCATTCACTAAGCTCACACGTTTCTCATCTTAAATGACAAGCATTGGATGTTAGAGGACCAGTGCTTTGTATCAGTTTCAGAAGCAGAGTTGGACTAGATATGGTCCATATGTGTAGGAAACACCGTTCTTTTGTTCTCAGCACACTCACGTTTCCTGCTGTCTTAGAGACTGTAGAAAGGAAGAGCGTGCTTCTCGCTCTAAAGCAGAGTGTGAACCATGGATGAGAACTATGCTGTGTGTTTCCCTTCAGAAAAGGAGTTAAATCCCCGGCTCTGTGTCTTCCTACAAGCAAGACTTCGTTTCAGGTAAGGGCAGTCACTTTTCAGCTCAAACGAACTACATCGTTCACGGAGCTCACACGTTTCTCATCTTAACAGACAAGCATTGACGTTAGAGGACCAGTGCTTTGTATCAGTTTCAGAGGAAGAGTTGGACTAGATATGGTCCGTATGTGTAGGAAACACCGTTCTTTTGTTCTCAGCAAACTCACGTTTCCTGCTGTCTTAGAGACTCTAGAAAGCAAGATCGTGCTTCTTGTTCTAAAGCAGAGTGTGATCAATGGATGAGAACACAGTTGTGTGTTTCACTTTAGAAATGGAGTTAAATCCCAGGCTCTGAGTCTTCCTACAAGCAAGACTTCAATTCAGGTAAGGGGAGTCACTTTTCTGCTCAAACGAACTACATCGTTCACGAAGCTCACACGTTTCTCATGTTAACTGACAAGCATTGGATGTTAGAGGACCAGTGCTTTGTATCAGTTTCAGAAGCAGAGTTGGACTAGATATGGTCCGAATGTGTAGGAAACACCGTTCTTTTGTTCTCAGTAAACTCACGTTTCCTGCTGTCTTAGAGACTCTAGAAAGCAAGATCGTGCTTCCTGTTCTAAAGCAGAGTGTGATCAATGGATGAGAACACAGTTGTGTGTTTCACTTCAGAAATGGAGTTAAATCCCAGGCTCTGAGTCTTCTTACAAGCAAGACTTAGTTTCAGGTAAGGGAAGTCACTTTTCTGCTCAAACGAACTACATCTTTCACGAAGCTCACACGTTTCTCATCTTAACTGACAAGCATTGGATGTTAGAGGACCAGTGCATTCTATCAGTTTCAGAAGAAGATTTGGATTACATATATTCAGTATGTGTAGGAAACACCGCTCTTTTGTTCTGGGCACGCTCAGATTTCCTGCTGTCTTAGAGACTCTAGAAAGAAAGAGCATGCTTCTTGTTCTAACGCAGAGAGTGATCAATGGATGAGAACACTGCTGTGTGTTTCACTTCAGAAATGGAGTTAAATCCCAGGCTCTGAGTCTTCCTACAAGCAAGACTTCGTTTCAGGTAAGGGCAGTCAGTTTTCTGCTCAAACCAACTACATCGTTCACGAAGCTCACACCTTTCTCATCTTAACTGACAAGCATTGGATGTTAGAGGACCAGTGCAATGGATCAGTTTCAGAAGAAGAGTTGGACTAAATATGGTCCGTATGTGTAGGAAACACCGTTCTTTTGTTCTGGGCACACTCACGTTTCCTGCTGTCTTAGAGACTCTAGAAAGCAAGAGCGTGCTTCTTTCTAAAGCAGAGTGTGATCCATGGATGAGAACTATGCTGTGTGTTTGCCTTCAGAAATGGAGTTAAATCCCAGGCTCTGAGTCTTCCTACAAGCAAGACTTCGTTTCAGGTAAGGGCAGTCACTTTTCTGCTCAAACGAACTACATCGTTCACGAAGCTCACACGTTTCTCATCTTAACAGACAAGCATTGGATGTTAGAGGACCAGTGCTTTGCATCTGTTTCAGAAGCAGAGTTGGACTAGATATGGTCCATATGTGTAGGAAACACCGTTCTTTTGTTCTCAGCACACTCACGTTTCCTGCTGTCTTAGAGACTCTAGAAAGCAAGATCGTGCTTCTTGTTCTAAAGCAGAGTGTGATCAATGGATGAGAACACTGCTGTGTGTTTCACTTCAGAAATGGAGTTAAATCCCTGGCTCTGAGTCTTCCTACAAGCAAGACTTCGTTTCAGGGAAGGGCAGTCACTTTTCTGCTCAAACGAACTACATCGTTCACGAAATTCACACGTTTCTCATCTTAATTGAGAAGCATTGGATGTTAGAGGACCAGTGCTTTGTTTCAGTTTCAGAGGAAGAGTTGGACTAGATATGGTCCGTATGTGTAGAAAACACCGTTCTTTTGTTCTCAGCACACTCACGTTTCCTGCTGTCTTAGAGACTTTAGAAAGCAAGAGCATGCTTCTCGCTCTAAAGCAGAGTGTGATCAATGGATGATTACACTGCTGTGTGTTTTACTTCAGAAATGGAGTTAAATCCCATGCTCTGAGTCTTCCTACAAGCAAGACTTCAATTCAGGTAAGGGGAGTCACTTTTCTGCTCAAACGAACTACATCGTTCACGAAGCTCACACGTTTCTCATCTTAACTGACAAGCATTGGATGTTAGAGGAGCAGTGCTTTGTATCAGTTTCAGAAGCAGAGTTGGACTAGATATGGTCTTAATGTGTAGGAAACACCGTTCTTTTGTTCTCAACAAACTCACGTTTCCTGCTGTCTTAGAGACTCTAGAAAGCAAGATCGTGCTTCCTGTTCTAAAGCAGAGTGTGATCAATGGATGAGAACACAGTTGTGTGTTTCACTTCAAAAATGGAGTTAAATCCCAGGCTCTGAGTCTTCCTACAAGCAAGACTTCCTTTCAGGTAAGGGCAGTTACTTTTCTGCTGAAACGAACTACATCTTTCACAAAGCTCACACGTTTCTCATCTTAACTGACAAGCATTGGATGTTAGAGGACCAGTGCATTCTATCAGTTTCAGAAGAAGATTTGGATTACATATATTCCTTATGTGTAGGAAACACCGCTCTTTTGATCTGGGCACACTCAGATTTCCTGCTGTCTTAGAGACTCTAGAAAGCAAGAGCATGCTTCTTGTTCTAACGCAGAGAGTGATCAATGGATGAGAACACTGCTGTGTGTTTCACTTCAGAAATGGAGTTAAATCCCATGCTCTGAGTATTCCTACAAGCAAGACTTCGTTTCAGGTAAGGGCAGTCAGTTTTCTGCTCAAACGAACTACATCGTTCACGAAGCTCACACCTTTCTCATCTTAACTGACAAGCATTGGATGTTAGAGGACCAGTGCAATGTATCAGTTTCAGAAGAAGAGTTGGACTAAATATGGTCCGTATGTGTAGGAAACACCGTTCTTTTTTCTGGGCACACTCACATTTCCTGCTGTCTTAGAGACTCTAGAAAGCAAGAGCGTGCTTCTTTCTAAAGCAGAGTGTGATCCATGGATGAGAACTATGCTGTGTGTTTCCCTTCAGAAATGGAGTTAAATCCCAGGCTCTGAGTCTTCCTACAAGCAAGACTTCGTTTCAGGTAAGGGCAGTCACTTTTCTGCTCAAACGAACTACATCGTTCACGGAGCTCACACGTTTCTCATCTTAACAGACAAGCATTGGATGTTAGAGGACCAGTGATTTGTATCACTTTCAGAAGCAGAGTTGGACTAGATATGGTCCGTATGTATAGGAAACACCGTTCTTTTTTTCTCAGCAAACTCACTTTTCCTGCTGTCTTAGAGACTCTAGAAAGCAAGAGTGTGCTTCTCACTCTAAAGCAGAGTTTGATCCATGGATGAAAACTATGCTGTGTGTTTCCCTTCAGAAAAGTAGTTAAATCCCAGGCTCTATGTCTTCCCACAAGCAAGACTTCGTTTCAGGTAAGGGCAGTCACTTTTCAGCTCAAACGAACTACATCTTTCACGGAGCTCACACGTTTGTCATCTTAACAGACAAGCATTGGATGTTAGAAGACCAGTGCTTTGTGTCAGTTTCAGAAGCAGAGTTCGACTAGATATGGTCCTTATATGTAGGAAACACCCTTCTTTTGATCTCAGCAAACACATCTTTCCTGCTGTCTTAGAGACTCTAGAAAGCAAGATCGTGCTTCTTGTTCTAAAGCAGAGTGTGATCAATGGATGAGAACACTGCTGTGTGTTTCACTTCAGAAATGGAGTTAAATCCCAGGCTCTGAGTCTTCCTACAAGCAAGACTTCATTTCAGGTAAGGGCAGTCACTTTTCTGCTCAAAAGAACTACATCTTTCACGAAGGTCACACGTTTCTCATCTTAACTGACAAGCATTGGATGTTAGAGGACCAGTGCATTCTATCAGTTTCAGAAGAAGATTTGGATTACATATATTCCTTATGTGTAGGAAACACCGCTCTTTTGTTCTGGGCACACTCATATTTCCTGCTGTCTTAGAGACTCTAGAAAGCAAGAGCATGCTTCTTGTTCTAACGCAGAGAGTGATCAATGGATGAGAACAATGCTGTGTGTTTCACTTCAGAAATGGAGTTAAATCCCAGGCTCTGAGTCTTCCTACAAGCAAGACTTCGTTTCAGGTAAGGGCAGTCAGTTTTCTGCTCAAACGAACTACATCGTTCACGAAGCTCACACCTTTCTCATCTTAACTGACAATCATTGGATGTTAGAGGACCAGTGCAATGTATCAGTTTCAGAAGAAGAGTTGGACTAAATATGGTCCGTATGTGTAGGAAACACCGTTCTTTTTTCTGGGCACACTCACATTTCCTGCTGTCTTAGAGACTCTAGAAAGCAAGAGCGTGCTTCTTTCTAAAGCAGAGTGTGATCCATGGATGAGAACTATGCTGTGTGTTTGCCTTCAGAAATGGAGTTAAATCCCAGGCTCTGAGTCTTCCTACAAGCAAGACTTCGTTTCAGGTAAGGGCAGTCACTTTTCTGCTCAAACGAACTACATCGTTCACGGAGCTCACACGTTTCTCATCTTAACAGACAAGCATTGGATGTTAGAGGACCAGTGATTTGTATCACTTTCAGAAGCAGAGTTGGACTAGATATGGTCCGTATGTGTAGGAAACACCGTTCTTTTTTTCTCAGCAAACTCACTTTTCCTGCTGTCTTAGAGACTCTAGAAAGCAAGAGTGTGCTTCTCACTCTAAAGCAGAGTTTGATCCATGGATGAAAACTATGCTGTGTGTTTCCCTTCAGAAAAGTAGTTAAATCCCAGGCTCTATGTCTTCCCACAAGCAAGACTTCGTTTCAGGTAAGGGCAGTCACTTTTCAGCTCAAACGAACTACATCTTTCACGGAGCTCACACGTTTGTCATCTTAACAGACAAGCATTGGATGTTAGAAGACCAGTGCTTTGTGTCAGTTTCAGAAGCAGAGTTCGACTAGATATGGTCCTTATATGTAGGAAACACCCTTCTTTTGATCTCAGCAAACACATCTTTCCTGCTGTCTTAGAGACTCTAGAAAGCAAGATCGTGCTTCTTGTTCTAAAGCAGAGTGTGATCAATGGATGAGAACACTGCTGTGTGTTTCACTTCAGAAATGGAGTTAAATCCCAGGCTCTGAGTCTTCCTACAAGCAAGACTTCATTTCAGGTAAGGGCAGTCACTTTTCTGCTCAAAAGAACTACATCTTTCACGAAGGTCACACGTTTCTCATCTTAACTGACAAGCATTGGATGTTAGAGGACCAGTGCATTCTATCAGTTTCAGAAGAAGATTTGGATTACATATATTCCTTATGTGTAGGAAACACCGCTCTTTTGTTCTGGG
Organism: Onychomys leucogaster; assembly: GCA_949786385.1. Lineage (NCBI taxonomy): Eukaryota > Metazoa > Chordata > Mammalia > Rodentia > Cricetidae > Onychomys > Onychomys leucogaster. The sequence goes on from CATKUP010000526.1 coordinate 132,160, forward strand.
CACACTCATATTTCCTGCTGTCTTAGAGACTCTAGAAAGCAAGAGCATGCTTCTTGTTCTAACGCAGAGAGTGATCAATGGATGAGAACAATGCTGTGTGTTTCACTTCAGAAATGGAGTTAAATCCCAGGCTCTGAGTCTTCCTACAAGCAAGACTTCGTTTCAGGTAAGGGCAGTCAGTTTTCTGCTCAAACGAACTACATCGTTCACGAAGCTCACACCTTTCTCATCTTAACTGACAATCATTGGATGTTAGAGGACCAGTGCAATGTATCAGTTTCAGAAGAAGAGTTGGACTAAATAAGGTCCGTATGTGTAGGAAACACCGTTCTTTTGTTCTGGGCACACTCACGTTTCCTGCTGTCTTAGAGAGTCTAGAAAGCAAGAGCGTGCTTCTTTCTAAAGCAGAGTGTGATCCATGGATGAGAACTATGCTGTGTGTTTGCCTTCAGAAATGGAGTTAAATCCCAGGCTCTGAGTCTTCCTACAAGCAAGACTTCGTTTCAGGTAAGGGCAGTCACTTTTCTGCTCAAAGGAACTACATCGTTCACGGAGCTCACACGTTTCTCATCTTAACAGACAAGCATTGGATGTTAGAGGACCAGTGCTTTGTATCAGTTTCAGAAGCAGAGTTGGACTAGATATGTTCTTTTGTGTAGGAAACACCGTTCTTTTGTTCTCAGCAAACTCAGGTTTCCTGCTGTCTTAGAGACTCTAGAAAGCAAGAGCGTGCTTCTTGTTCTAAAGCAGAGTGTGATCAATGGATGGGAACACTTCTGTGTGTTTCAATTCAGAAATGGTGTTAAATCCCAGGCTCTGAGTCTTCCTACAAGCAAGACTTCGTTTCAGGTAAGGGCAGTCACTTTTCTGCTCAAACGAACTACATCGTTCACGAAATTCACACGTTTCTCATCTTAATTGAGAAGCATTGGATGTTAGAGGACCAGTGCTTTGTTTCAGTTTCAGAAGAATAGTTGGACTAGATATGGTCCGTATGTGTATGAAACACCGTTCTTTTGTTCTCAGCACACTCACGTTTCCTGCTGTCTTAGAGACTTTAGAAAGCAAGAGCATGCTTCTCGCTCTAAAGCAGAGTGTGATCAATGGATGATTACACTGCTGTGTGTTTTACTTCAGAAATGGAGTTAAATCCCAGGCTCTGAGTATTCCTACAAGCAAGACTTCAATTCAGGTAAGGGCTGTCACTTTTCTGCTCAAACGAACTACATCGTTCACGAAGCTCACACGTTTCTCATCTTAACTGACAAGCATTGGATGTAAGATGGTCAGTGCTTTTTTTCAGTTTCAGAAGCAGATTTGGACTACATATGGTCCATATGTGTAGGAAACACCCTTCTTTTTTTCTGGGCACACTCAGATTTCCTGCTGTATTAGAGACTCTAGAAAGCAAGAGTGTGCTTCTCGCTCTAAAGCAGAGTGTGATCCATCGATGAGAACTATGCTGTGTGTTTCCCTTCAGAAATGGACTTAAATCTCAGGCTCTGTGTCTTACTACAAGCAAGACTTCGTTTCAGGTAAGGGCAGTCACTTTTCAGTTCAAAGAAACTACATCATTCACTAAGCTCACACGTTTCTCATCTTAAATGACAAGCATTGGATGTTAGAGGACCAGTGCTTTGTATCAGTTTCAGAAGCAGAGTTGGACTAGATATGGTCCATATGTGTAGGAAACACCGTTCTTTTGTTCTCAGCACACTCACGTTTCCTGCTGTCTTAGAGACTGTAGAAAGGAAGAGCGTGCTTCTCGCTCTAAAGCAGAGTGTGAACCATGGATGAGAACTATGCTGTGTGTTTCCCTTCAGAAAAGGAGTTAAATCCCAGGCTCTGAGTCTTCCTACAAGCAAGACTTCGTTTCAGGTAAGGGCAGTCAGTTTTCTGCTCAAACGAACTACATCGTTCACGAAGCTCACACCTTTCTCATCTTAACTGACAAGCATTGGATGTTAGAGGACCAGTGCAATGGATCAGTTTCAGAAGAAGAGTTGGACTAAATATGGTCCGTATGTGTAGGAAACACCGTTCTTTTGTTCTGGGCACACTCACGTTTCCTGCTGTCTTAGAGACTCTAGAAAGCAAGAGCGTGCTTCTTTCTAAAGCAGAGTGTGATCCATGGATGAGAACTATGCTGTGTGTTTGCCTTCACAAATGGAGTTAAATCCCAGGCTCTGAGTCTTCCTACAAGCAAGACTTCGTTTCAGGTAAGGGCAGTCACTTTTCTGCTCAAACGAACTACATCGTTCACGAAGCTCACACGTTTCTCATCTTAACAGACAAGCATTGGATGTTAGAGGACCAGTGCTTTGTATCTGTTTCAGAAGCAGAGTTGGACTAGATATGGTCCATATGTGTAGGAAACACCGTTCTTTTGTTCTCAGCACACTCACGTTTCCTGCTGTCTTAGAGACTCTAGAAAGCAAGATCGTGCTTCTTGTTCTAAAGCAGAGTGTGATCAATGGATGAGAACACTGCTGTGTGTTTCACTTCAGAAATGGAGTTAAATCCCTGGCTCTGAGTCTTCCTACAAGCAAGACTTCGTTTCAGGTAAGGGCAGTCACTTTTCTGCTCAAACGAACTACATCGTTCACGAAATTCACACGTTTCTCATCTTAATTGAGAAGCATTGGATGTTAGAGGACCAGTGCTTTGTTTCAGTTTCAGAGGAAGAGTTGGACTAGATATGGTCCGTATGTGTAGAAAACACCGTTCTTTTGTTCTCAGCACACTCACGTTTCCTGCTGTCTTAGAGACTTTAGAAAGCAAGAGCATGCTTCTCGCTCTAAAGCAGAGTGTGATCAATGGATGATTACACTGCTGTGTGTTTTACTTCAGAAATGGAGTTAAATCCCATGCTCTGAGTCTTCCTACAAGCAAGACTTCAATTCAGGTAAGGGAAGTCACTTTTCTGCTCAAACGAACTACATCGTTCACGAAGCTCACACGTTTCTCATCTTAACTGACAAGCATTGGTTGTTAGAGGAGCAGTGCTTTGTATCAGTTTCAGAAGCAGAGTTGGACTAGATATGGTCTTAATGTGTAGGAAACACCGTTCTTTTGTTCTCAACAAACTCACGTTTCCTGCTGTCTTAGAGACTCTAGAAAGCAAGATCGTGCTTCCTGTTCTAAAGCAGAGTGTGATCAATGGATGAGAACACAGTTGTGTGTTTCACTTCAAAAATGGAGTTAAATCCCAGGCTCTGAGTCTTCCTACAAGCAAGACTTCCTTTCAGGTAAGGGCAGTTACTTTTCTGCTCAAACGAACTACATCTTTCACGAAGCTCACACGTTTCTCATCTTAACTGACAAGCATTGGATGTTAGAGGACCAGTGCATTCTATCAGTTTCAGAAGAAGATTTGGATTACATATATTCCTTATGTGTAGGAAACACCGCTCTTTTGATCTGGGCACACTCAGATTTCCTGCTGTCTTAGAGACTCTAGAAAGCAAGAGCATGCTTCTTGTTCTAACGCAGAGAGTGATCAATGGATGAGAACACTGCTGTGTGTTTCACTTCAGAAATGGAGTTAAATCCCAGGCTCTGAGTATTCCTACAAGCAAGACTTCGTTTCAGGTAAGGGCAGTCAGTTTTCTGCTCAAACGAACTACATCGTTCACGAAGCTCACACCTTTCTCATCTTAACTGACAAGCATTGGATGTTAGAGGACCAGTGCAATGTATCAGTTTCAGAAGAAGAGTTGGACTAAATATGGTCCGTATGTGTAGGAAACACCGTTCTTTTTTCTGGGCACACTCACATTTCCTGCTGTCTTAGAGACTCTAGAAAGCAAGAGCGTGCTTCTTTCTAAAGCAGAGTGTGATCCATGGATGAGAACTATGCTGTGTGTTTGCCTTCAGAAATGGAGTTAAATCCCAGGCTCTGAGTCTTCCTACAAGCAAGACTTCGTTTCAGGTAAGGGCAGTCACTTTTCTGCTCAAACGAACTACATCGTTCACGGAGCTCACACGTTTCTCATCTTAACAGACAAGCATTGGATGTTAGAGGACCAGTGATTTGTATCACTTTCAGAAGCAGAGTTGGACTAGATATGGTCCGTATGTGTAGGAAACACCGTTCTTTTTTCTCAGCAAACTCACTTTTCCTGCTGTCTTAGAGACTCTAGAAAGCAAGAGTGTGCTTCTCACTCTAAAGCAGAGTTTGATCCATGGATGAAAACTATGCTGTGTGTTTCCCTTCAGAAAAGTAGTTAAATCCCAGGCTCTATGTCTTCCCACAAGCAAGACTTCGTTTCAGGTAAGGGCAGTCACTTTTCAGCTCAAACGAACTACATCTTTCACGGAGCTCACACGTTTGTCATCTTAACAGACAAGCATTGGATGTTAGAAGACCAGTGGTTTGTGTCAGTTTCAGAAGCAGAGTTCGACTAGATATGGTCCTTATATGTAGGAAACACCCTTCTTTTGATCTCAGCAAACACATCTTTCCTGCTGTCTTAGAGAATCTAGAAAGCAAGATCGTGCTTCTTGTTCTAAAGCAGAGTGTGATCAATGGATGAGAACACTGCTGTGTGTTTCACTTCAGAAATGGAGTTAAATCCCAGGCTCTGAGTCTTCCTACAAGCAAGACTTCATTTCAGGTAAGGGCAGTCACTTTTCTGCTCAAAAGAAATACATCTTTCACGAAGGTCACACGTTTCTCATCTTAACTGACAAGCATTGGATGTTAGAGGACCAGTGCATTCTATCAGTTTCAGAAGAAGATTTGGATTACATATATTCCTTATGTGTAGGAAACACCGCTCTTTTGTTCTGGGCACACTCATATTTCCTGCTGTCTTAGAGACTCTAGAAAGCAAGAGCATGCTTCTTGTTCTAACGCAGAGAGTGATCAATGGATGAGAACAATGCTGTGTGTTTCACTTCAGAAATGGAGTTAAATCCCAGGCTCTGAGTCTTCCTACAAGCAAGACTTCGTTTCAGGTAAGGGCAGTCAGTTTTCTGCTCAAACGAACTACATCGTTCACGAAGCTCACACCTTTCTCATCTTAACTGACAATCATTGGATGTTAGAGGACCAGTGCAATGTATCAGTTTCAGAAGAAGAGTTGGACTAAATATGGTCCGTATGTGTAGGAAACACCGTTCTTTTTTCTGGGCACACTCACGTTTCCTGGTGTCTTAGAGAGTCTAGAAAGCAAGAGCGTGCTTCTTTCTAAAGCAGAGTGTGATCCATGGATGAGAACTATGCTGTGTGTTTGCCTTCAGAAATGGAGTTAAATCCCAGGCTCTGAGTCTTCCTACAAGCAAGACTTTGTTTCAGGTAAGGGCAGTCACTTTTCTGCTCAAAGGAACTACATCGTTCACGGAGCTCACACGTTTCTCATCTTAACAGACAAGCATTGGATGTTAGAGGACCAGTGCTTTGTATCAGTTTCAGAAGCAGAGTTGGACTAGATATGTTCCTTATGTGTAGGAAACACCGTTCTTTTGTTCTCAGCAAACTCAGGTTTCCTGCTGTCTTAGAGACTCTAGAAAGCAAGAGCGTGCTTCTTGTTCTAAAGCAGAGTGTGATCAATGGATGGGAACACTTCTGTGTGTTTCAATTCAGAAATGGTGTTAAATCCCAGGCTCTGAGTCTTCCTACAAGCAAGACTTCGTTTCAGGTAAGGGCAGTCACTTTTCTGCTCAAACGAACTACATCGTTCACGAAATTCACACGTTTCTCATCTTAATTGAGAAGCATTGGATGTTAGAGGACCAGTGCTTTGTTTCAGTTTCAGAAGAATAGTTGGACTAGATATGGTCCGTATGTGTATGAAACACCGTTCTTTTGTTCTCAGCACACTCACGTTTCCTGCTGTCTTAGAGACTTTAGAAAGCAAGAGCATGCTTCTCGCTCTAAAGCAGAGTGTGATCAATGGATGATTACACTGCTGTGTGTTTTACTTCAGAAATGGAGTTAGATCCCATGCTCTGAGTATTCCTACAAGCAAGACTTCAATTCAGGTAAGGGCTGTCACTTTTCTGCTCAAACGAACTACATCGTTCACGAAGCTCACACGTTTCTCATCTTAACTGACAAGCATTGGATGTAAGATGGTCAGTGCTTTTTTTCAGTTTCAGAAGCAGATTTGGACTACATATGGTCCATATGTGTAGGAAACACCCTTCTTTTTTTCTGGGCACACTCAGATTTCCTGCTGTATTAGAGACTCTAGAAAGCAAGAGTGTGCTTCTCGCTCTAAAGCAGAGTGTGATCCATCGATGAGAACTATGCTGTGTGTTTCCCTTCAGAAATGGACTTAAATCTCAGGCTCTGTGTCTTACTACAAGCAAGACTTCGTTTCAGGTAAGGGCAGTCACTTTTCAGTTCAAAGAAACTACATCATTCACTAAGCTCACACGTTTCTCATCTTAAATGACAAGCATTGGATGTTAGAGGACCAGTGCTTTGTATCAGTTTCAGAAGCAGAGTTGGACTAGATATGGTCCATATGTGTAGGAAACACCGTTCTTTTGTTCTCAGCACACTCACGTTTCCTGCTGTCTTAGAGACTGTAGAAAGGAAGAGCGTGCTTCTCGCTCTAAAGCAGAGTGTGAACCATGGATGAGAACTATGCTGTGTGTTTCCCTTCAGAAAAGGAGTTAAATCCCCAGCTCTGTGTCTTCCTACAAGCAAGACTTCGTTTCAGGTAAGGGCAGTCACTTTTCAGCTCAAACGAACTACATCGTTCACGGAGCTCACACGTTTCTCATCTTAACAGACAAGCATTGGACGTTAGAGGACCAGTGCTTTGTATCAGTTTCAGAGGAAGAGTTGGACTAGATATGGTCCGTATGTGTAGGAAACACCGTTCTTTTGTTCTCAGCAAACTCACGTTTCCTGCTGTCTTAGAGACTCTAGAAAGCAAGATCGTGCTTCTTGTTCTAAAGCAGAGTGTGATCAATGGATGAGAACACAGTTGTGTGTTTCACTTTAGAAATGGAGTTAAATCCCAGGCTCTGAGTCTTCCTACAAGCAAGACTTCGTTTCCGGTAAGGGCAGTCACTTTTCTGCCCAATGAACTACATCTTTCACGAAGCTCACACGTTTCTCATCTTAACTGACAAGCATTGGATGATAGAGTACCAGTGCTTTGTATCAGTTTCAGAAGAAGAGTTGGACTAGATATGGTCCGTATGTGTAAGAAACACCGTTCTTTTGTTCTCAGCACACTCACGTTTCCTGCTGTCTTAGAGACTTTAGAAAGCAAGAGCATGCTTCTCGCTCTAAAGCAGAGTGTCATCAATGGATGATTACACTGCTGTGTGTTTTACTTCAGAAATGGAGTTAAATCCCATGCTCTGAGTCTTCCTACAAGCAAGATTTCAATTCACGTAAGGGCAGTAACTTTTCTGCTCAAACGAACTACATCGTTCACGAAGTTCACATGTTTCTCATCTTAACTGACAAGCATTGGATGTAAGATGGTCAGTGCTTTTTTTCAGTTTCAGAAGCAGATTTGGACTACATATGGTCCATATGTGTAGGAAACACCCTTCTTTTGTTCTGGGCACACTCAGATTTCCTGCTGTATTAGAGACTCTATAAAGCAAGAGTGTGTTTCTTGCTCTAAAGCAGAGTGTGATCCATCGATGAGAATTATACTGTGTGTTTCCCTTCAGAAATGGACTTAAATCCCAGGCTCTGTGTCTTACTACAAGCAAGACTTCGTTTCAGGTAAGGGCAGTCGCTTTTCAGTTCAAAGAAACTACATCATTCACTCAGCTCACACGTTTCTCATCTTAACTGACAAGCGTTGGATGTTAGAGGACCAGTGATTTGTATCACTTTCAGAAGCAGAGTTGGACTAGATATGGTCTGTATGTGTAGGAAACACCGTTCTTTTGTTCTCAGCACACTCACGTTTCCTGCTGTCTTAGAGACTGTAGAAAGCAAGAGCGTGCTTCTCGATCTAAAGCAGAGTGTGAACCATGGATGATAACTATGCTGTGTGTTTTCCTTCAGAAAAGGAGTTAAATCCCAGGCTCTGTGTCTTCCTACAAGCAAGACATCATTTCAGGTAAGGGCAGTCACTTTTCAGCTCAAACGAACTACATCGTTCACGGAGCTCACACATTTCTCATCTTAACAGACAAGCATTGGATGTTAGAGGACCAGTGCTTTGTATCAGTTTCAGAAGCAGAGTTGGACTAGATATGGTCCGTATGAGTAGGAAACACCGTTCTTTTGTTCTCAGCAAACTCACGTTTCCTGCTGTCTTAGAGACTCTAGAAAGCAAGATCGTGCTTCTTGTTCTAAAGCAGAGTGTGATCAATGGATGAGAACACAGTTGTGTGTTTCACTTCAGAAATGGAGTTAAATCCCAGGCTCTGAGTCTTCCTACAAGCAAGACTTCGTTTCAGGTAAGGGCAGTCACTTTTCTGCTCAAACGAACTACATCTTTCACGAAGCTCACACGTTTCTCATCTTAACTGACAACCATTGGATGTTAGAGGACCAGTGCATTCTATCAGTTTCAGAAGAAGATTTGGAGTACATATAGTCCTTATGTGTAGGAAACAACGTTCTTTTGTTCTGGGCACACTCAGATTTCCTGCTGTCTTAGAGACTCTAGAAAGCAAGAGCATGCTTCTTGTTCTAACGCAGAGTGTGATCAATGGATGAGAACACTGCTGTGTGTTTCTCTTCAGAAATGGAGTTAAATCCCAGGCTCTGAGTCTTCCTACAAGCAAGACTTCGTTTCAGGGAAGGGCAGTCAGTTTTCTGCTCAAACAAACTACATCGTTCACGAAGCTCACACCTTTCTCATCTTAACTGACAAGCATTGGATGTTAGAGGACCAGTGCTTTGTATCAGTT